>QZGG01000122.1:0-229345 GCA_006409495.1 Sedum album
TCATGCTTCGCACACTGCATCCCCATCCAGTCCCGCCAGAACATCGTCTGCTTTCCTACTCATGGGCTGATGAGGATATATTCCGAGCAGGAAAGCATATTAGGTGGTCCCGCACTGCTGACAGTTATATATGGATTTATTTTGCCACTGAGGGACTTAGACCAGCAGACAGTCCACCTCGACGAGGTAGGCCTAGAAAGCAGACGGGTGGTATAGTGATAGGTGAGCCATCTGGCGCAGCGAATGAGGAGCCACCGCAGCAGCCTGAGGCCCAGCAGGGCCAATTTACATCTGAGCAGGTTTATTTTTTGTTTAACTCATTTCGCTCTCAGATTCTTGGCATGCAGGGTTTCCAGCCAGTGCAACCACCTTTGGGATGGACTCCAGGAGCGGCCATTCCTCCTCATTACTTACAGCCTTTTCCTCCACCTGAGGATCAGTAGGGAGTCACTTATTCCCTATCACATCTTTTATTGTTTTTTCATTTTGTTAGTGTCTGTGTCCCCTTCTTCATTCTTGTTATATGTTGTGCCGTGAGGACACGACATATTTCAAGTGTGGGGGAGGGAAATCGAGTCAGTTTAGAGTTTAAGAGTTTTTTTTATGAGTCGAAGAGGAGAATTATCATTGTATGCTGTGATGAAATGCTGATTTATATGAATGATGTTCTATCCTATGAGTTTCTGATATGTCTGCATGCATGAAATCTGATATTTTGTGATATTTGTGCTTGATGATTTGAATGCTTTTGAGTTGAGATATCTGGTGATGTAGAGTTGATAGAAAATGTCCTAGAGGGATTTGACATTCATTCTGATACTTGCATGAATAATTGTGCTATATGTCGAGTTGATATTGTGGCATTCGAAAGTGTTGAAAAGATTATCTAATCTCTTGTCTGAGTAACCGGGAAAAGAGATGAGCGACCCTCATCTTGACTCGCGTAAAAAGGACAAGAAAAGAAGTGAAATCTATGTGGATAGTTTATTGGCAACGAATGTTTTTTTTTGTTTTATATTGGTTATTGACTAGTGCCGGGGGTTAGGAAGAAAACCAAGACACTTCCCACTTGAGCACTTGCTTTAACCAATGGCACAAGCCAAAATAAGGCAAGCCATCAAAAAAAAAAATTCAGAAAATTCAGAAAAAAATGAATAAAAGTTTGTTGTTGCCAATGAATTTATCTAATAGTATGTTTTGGGATGCCATAATTAAAAACTCAACTGTTAGTGTGATTAGGATTGTGAGTTGAAGAAAGAAGTTAGGAATTCGAAAAGGACTATCTTTACATTATTCATTGATATCTTAACTTGAGTATTCTATATTGTTGAGTGCGGATTGAGCATTATTGATGATGACTGTATGCAGATGTTGATGAGATGATTAGATAGAATATCATGAGTTGGATTGTCATGTAGTTACAGTATACTCTGATTGATTCGAATCTATTGTCTAGATCTTTACTTGTTCGAGACGAACAAGGATAAGTGTGGGGGAGTTTGATGGAGCGTATTTATACGATCCATCATTATCTTATTTCCGTTATTCTTATATGCTTTATTTGCGAAATATTACCTTGTTGTAGTGTTTTGCGTTTCAGGTGTATTTGGAGTACAATGGAGATTTTACACACTTATGAAGCAATTCTAGACGGATTCGGAGCACGAAGACGAAGGAAGAAGCAATGCAGACTGGATGACGTAATGCTGACGTCAGCCGCGGACGTTACTACCATTAAATCCGCGGACGTTACTGGATTTACATATATGCTTAAGGGTCCGCGGATGGAACCCATGAAGGGTCCGCGGTTAGTTCGGCCCGGCCCAATTCTGAATTTCAGCATCTTTTAATTAGGGTTTCACACCTAATTGGAAGAAGAGAGCTTTTGGACGGCGAATTCCAGAGCTTAGAGTAGAGAATTGCAAGCAGCTTCATCCTTAGTCTTCAGAAAAAAAACGATAACTCTTCGAACTCAATTTCAGTCTTTTGTTTTGTTACTATGTTTTCTATGAGTAGCTAAATTTCCCTACAGTTTGGGGAATTGAGTTGCAACATTGTATGAGATCATTGAATAGCAAGTTTTATTCTAGTGAATTCTGTTCTTGGCTTTAATTGCATGTATTGTTATTTGCCTAACTCAGCTTAGCGGTGAAATTAGGTTTATATCAATTGCATGATATTTAATTGGATTGTCATAGTAGCAAAGCCTAGCGGTGGAAATATTGTGGTAATTTGATTAGGTAATTGTTACATCTTCTTGAGACTCTAGCGGGTAATAGAAGATAGAACTAGAATTAGGTAACAACCCTAGCGGGACTATCTAATTAGAACAATTATAATTTACTAGATTGATGCATGTCTGGTCTATGATCACAGGTTGTAACGAGATTCCCTGAACTATGTTTTTCTTTTATTAGTAGTTTTAGTTTTCAAACAGTCACAAAACCCCCTGATAGGAGTAGGATTAGTTGTAGCATAACTCTTAGACTAGATTACTTTCCCTTGGGTTCGACCCTGCTTACTACTGTACTAGTATTGAGTAGGAATATAAATTTAGATTTGCAGTGCACAACGACGCGCTGTCAGAGACACCTCCTTGGATTCCTCTCCACCGTGGCTGGGAGGTCCTTGTGACTCCAGGTCCTCGAGACCCTCAACTCCGAGCAAGCCTTCTTGATGCGCTTTAGCCTTACACAAGAAGCTCTTGAAACTCTCTTGAATCTCTTACTAGATTTCCTGAGTTTGCTCTATGAGTTGTGAATGGAGGAGTCACCCGAAAATGGTTTCTTCCCTTTCATTTTGAATAGAAACCCATCTGTAAGGTCTTGACTGTTGATGAACAGTGACAGGTACATGATGTGAATAGTGACCGGTGTCAGGTACTGTTCATATAGTGCTTTCGGCTGAGCCTCCTATTATTCTTTAGGTGCAGCATGGGTGCCTCGAGCCCTTCAAGATTGCCTCGAGTTCTGCAAGACATCTTTGAGTCTCCCAATGACGGCTGATTGGTACTTTATGCTTAATTTTTGCTACAAGATATCTCCCACTTGCTCTGCTGTCTCCCACTTGCTCTGACAGTCCTTCAGGTCCCTGAATGTCAGTCCCAGGTACTTGATCCTTCAAGTCCTTCATGAATGTCAAGTCCTTCTGTCCATAACTCAGGTATAGCAACCTGAACACTTGATCCAAGATATTAAATGAATGCTGTCATCATCAAAACATTTGTACGAGATCCTTTGAGTTCACAAGAGGTATCCGAACCTCAAAACCCTCTTGAGGGATGTGAACCTCAGGACCTAACACTAAGGATATCGCGATCTCATTAAACATCGGACAAATGCGAAGAAAAGTAACATTGTTATGTTTTGCTAAGAAATCCCTCCTGATCTCTCTCAAATCTTCAGCAACATCAACAGAGAGCTCCTGCAGACTCAACATAACATAATGGGAACAATGGATATGTGATATATTAAGATGATATTGAGATGCAACTAGCATAACATGATTTATAAAGGATATCAGGTTGAGCAGAGGTTGGGTGGGACCATAACATTTGACAATAGCCAAGCAGAGAGAGCCATTGTTCCTTCGAATAACAGCTCCGCATTTGGTAGTGGATTCTATGGTCAGAATAGCAATATTTGAAATAATCATGTTATCTCCGCATTTCCAGCTAGGATTACTCTGTAATCCATGATGCTTGATGTTCCCATCACTCCCAATGGCTTGGAGAATGAGGTCATTTTGAAAGGATTTCTGGAGCGGGCGATCTATAGAGGGTAAGATACTGCTAGCCCATTGGATGAGAAGCTTCTGAAGATTCACTGATTTTCCTTCGGATATAAACAAATTCCTAGCTTTCCAAATTTCCCAAAGACAGCAGCAGGCCAGACTAGCAGCAAGGCAGTCCATAAAAGAATCATCTTTCAACCATACCCTCTTGAGAGCACCAATGTTGTGTATTCTTGGCTTATCAAAAAGAAGATTTAGGAAATTCCAGACTGAGGCTGCCCATTGGCTGTCGAAGAAGTGATGCTGCATTGTTTCTGAATTTGCATGGGTGCAGCATACGCATTTAGAGGGAAATGAAAAACCGCATCTGAGCACATTGTCGTCAGTAGAGATCGCCTTATGATAGATTTTCCAGATAAATACTGAGATTTTAAGAGGGATCCATGGCTTGTAAATGGCCTTGCCCCATGAGACCGTTCCAAACTGAGTTTGAAAGGTGTCCCAAAATCTCTTCGAGCTGAATTTCCCATCTGAGCTCTTAGTCCAAATGAAGGCATCTGGGTGATCGGACAGCGTTATCAGCCTGAATTCTTCTTTTCTGCTGTCAGGGAGATGACTAATTAGGGTAGAGTGAGTTTGAGTATTTTGCACTGTACAATGAATCGAGAGGTCTTTTAGGGGCTGAGGAGCTGCGATCGCTAACTTTTCAAAGTAAGTTCCAACAGATGTGTCACCATTACCAATATGCCATTTGCATTTCCACAATGTTGATCCCTTCTTGCCTTCCTTGAATCTAGATCTCACATATTTGGCCCAAAGAGATTCAGAATTTTTTTTTAGAATTGCCCTAGTTTTCAAATTAAGTTTCCCAAATGCCCTACTTTTCAAAACTCTTTCTCGAATGCCCTACTTTTAATGAATCCAGTTTTGACGAAACCGGAATCCCTAAAAAAAAGACAAATCCGGTTCCATGAAACCCCGGAAATATTAAAAACTAATGTATCCGGTTCTGGCAAGACCGGATAGTTTAAAAATCTAACTATCTTGAACCGGATCCTTGTCTTTTGTCCAGTCAGCAAATATAATTGTACAGTCAGCATTAATTTTAATGATTCCGGTTCCATAGAAACCGGTAATATTAGAATGAATCCGGTTCTAGGAAAACCGGATTGTTTTAAATCAATCCGGCTTCGTGAAGACCAGATTGCTTTGAATTAAAACCACGGCACATTCTCGCACAGCCATCCTCCAGCCGCCCTCTGCCGATCTGCCGCTCTACCGCCGTCCGTTTGATCTGTCGTCGTGCTGCCAACCTCCTTCTGTCGTTGTCTCGCTCCTTGCTTCGTAGTAAAGCGTCCGAAATAAGTGAAAGATTTGACGAAAATTATGAGGTTAGGGTTTATGATTTTGGTCATGTGTACATATGATTAGTGTTACGAATTGTGTTGAATTTTGTTCTTGATTAAGGATGTTGATAGATTTGTTAGAATTTAGGGTTTTGATTTTGTTAGAATTTAGGGTTTTGTTTTTGTTAAAATTTAGGGTTTTGAGTTAGGGATTTTGAATTTTAGGGATTATGGATATTGATAGATTTATTAGAATTTGTAGTTTCGATTTTGTTAGAATTTAGGGTTTTGATTTGGGAATTTACGATTTTAGGATTATGGATGTCGATGAATTTGTTAGAATTTAGGGTTTCGATTTTGTTAGATTTGTTAATTATGAATATGAATTGGGATTTTGATTTGGTTGTAAATTGTACATATTTTTAATTGAGTTTGATATTGTAGTCTATGATTTAGATTACATTTTGAAGTTGCTAATTCTATTAGTTTGAATTGGTAATTATAAGATTTATATTGTGATATGTGTTTAAGTAGTTTGTATTTTATAATTGTATATTGTGATATTAAAATGGATGTATGATTTTTTATTTAGATGGATTTGGATGAAATTGTGACTCCTGGACCAATTGATGACTCGGTTTTAAGTCAACAACGCACACATCGTAAGTGTGGAATAATCCGGTTAGTCTATTTTAATTTTTATAATTATTAATATGTATACGAATCTATTTATATTTCTTCATTGTGATCTTAATGTTATTTATTTTTTGTATAGAAAGGAAAGACTATCAAGTTCGTTCATCGAAAGATGTGGACTATGGACCCTAGAATCGTGAGATATGTCGTTGAGGCTGGATTCTACACATGGACGCAAATTCAGAATGTAGAGATTGATTGGTCACTACTTTGTGCATTGGTGGAACGGTGGAGACCGGAGACACATACTTTCCACTTGAGGGTTGGAGAGTGCACGATCACTTTACAGGACGTTGGATTGCTTACTGGTTTGCCTGTTGAGGGAGCAGTAGTGTCAGGAAAAGAGGAACATGATTGGGAGGCCATGTGCATACAGCTTTTAGGGGCTTATCCTGATATAGGTAGATCTCCTACTTTGGCTAAACGTAAGTGGTTTTGGGAAAACATGAGAGTGGTACCTGATGATGCGACAGAGGAAGTCGTACAGCGTTACGCTAGAGCATACATACTGTGCATGCTGGGTTCGTCATTGGTGCCGGATTTATGTGGCGATACACTTTCTCTTCATTATTTACCCTTACTGGCGGATCTTGATAGTGTTAGATCATATTCGTGGGGTAGTGCTGTGCTTGCTTATCTATACAGACAGATGTGTAGTGCGACACAGTTGGGGCATAAGCAGATGGCTGGATGTTTACTCCTCCTGCAGCTTTGGAGTTGGGAGAGGATGGCTATAGGTAGATCTATAGGTTTTCGAGGGATTCCAGAGTTTGAGCAACCTCGCGTTGATCCTTTTATGAGAGGCGCATGTTCTTACATGTAAGTTGTTATTACTATATTGTGTATATTTATTTGTATATGTTTATTATTTTCTAATGAGTTTTATATTTTGTGTAGAAAATGGAGTGGACCGAAATCGTATATGAATGTACCGCATGGGTCATTGGTTTTCTACCGTGATCAGCTTGACCAGATGAGTGAATCTGATTTTTTTTTGGTACCTTACGATGCGAATTTATTCCATTTATTGAATCCAATGTCTTTGACGGGGCAAGGATCTTGGTTATCCGAGGATCCACTACTGTGCTTTAACATAGTGTAATGGTATCATCCATCTAGAGTTCTGCGGCAGTTTGACATCTTTCAAGATGTTCCGATGTTGGTGCGAGGACTCTCAGAACCGAGACACGATTTACAAAGAAAGCTGCGCGTAGATTGGACGGTAGAGTTACGTGACTACATCACAATATGGGATGATCGTGCTAACCGTAGAGTGGTTGTAGATGGACCACAGATTGATCCGTCCCACACTCCAGATTACCGCAGATGGTACCGTACCACCACGCGCAGATTTGTGCAGCCTCAGATGGATGACACCCAGACTTATCGTCCCACTGCGCTCGTCCTTCATAGCGTGGTAAGATCATGTATTTTATGTGTTTTATGTTTTATGTGTTTTATGTGTTTTATGTGCTTTAATATTGTAATGACACTTATAAATTGTTATGTATTTTGTTGTAGGTACGCACTCTTGTGCATAATGCACGTACAGCTGCAAATATGTTTTTTACGGTATCCGATGAGCAGGCTAGGATGGGTGCTCATAGCATTTTTCATGCAGCAGTTGAGGAATTGGGGAGATTGGGAGAATTGGATGCGGTTGGAATTGATCCAGCAGTTATTACTTTTGACGTTGGTAAGTTAAAAACTTATTATTTTAGTTTCACTCAACACTGTATTTAACGCTACAATATAAATGCAGGTGACGGTACCCAGTATGGGGATGGGGATGACGATGCGACAAACCTTGCATCACAGTCACAGCCAGTTGGACATGATATTGCTGGTCCATCGGAGCCCATGGAGGGACGACCTCGTCGTGAGAAGAGACCTCCTAGAAGATATTCGTTGTCCTCATTTATTCGTCGTTGATATATATTTGAAAGTTTTATTTCATGTTTTAAATTGTTTACAGTATAACTTTTATTAAATTTTTATTTTGTATTGCAAATTTATTTCAACTACATGCATTCTTATTCAACTTCATACATTCTTATTTACTTTGAAATTATTTATTTCGAGTAGGACAAGCCCTCCTGTTGTGACCAACAGCATGACACAAACCACATCGTCTACCACCACTGCTAGATTGTCCCATATCCATCTCATTGTGACGACGCCTGGATGGATTTCTTCTCACCTTATTCCGTTTAAATGCCGAATTTGGAATGTGAGGCATTCCTTCGTAAGGCCTCCATCGCGACTCATCCTCAATAACGTTAAAAGTATGCGTATGGCAAACTTTCGGTTCTGCAAACCGCCAAAACGTGACTGCAAGGATAATGAAATATACTTCACTTGCCACATGTACATGTCCTTTCTTCAAGGTTGACAGTATGTCGCGTGTGTTTTCGGACCGTCCTTACTTCATAAACTCCTTTATTTGGATCAAACACTTGAACATTATGATAGTGTGTTTTCTTTCTAAGCTGCCTCAGTTTAAGATCTATCTTCGGTGGGAACGGTGATGCACTGTTGACGTACATTCCACGCCATTTGCAGAAGTAGTAGTTGCACTGTTGAAATGTAAACTGTACAAGGGCACATACCGGTAGATCTCTACCCCCTTCAAGATGTTGTTGAAACACTCACTAGAATTTGTTGTCATAGATCCCCATCTCCTCCCACCAATATCAAATGCATTGTCCACTTATCCCATGGAATTTCTTGTAGCCAATTAATCACCGCAGGCTTATCTTTGAGAAGGTTAATCAAATCATGAAATTCTCGCTCAAACTTACGACATTGTCTTTGATGAGCTACGTGACCCATCTTTTTCTTTAGAGTTGGATCTTTTACCTTCACGTTGAAGTTGCTTTGCATATGTCTAATACATACACGGTGATAAGCATTTGGTTCCGCCCACTCCGATTCTTGCATTGCACGGAGAATGCCCATGTGCCTATCCGAGATGATGCATAATTCACTTCTATCTGTCACACCCTCCCGAATGCACCGCATAAACCAACTCCAACTAGAATTGTTTTCACTTTCAACTATGGCAAACGCAATTGGAAGTAAATGGTTATTTGCGTCTAGTGCAACAGCGACAAGTAACTTTCCATCATACTTTCCGTACAAGTGTGTACCGTCGACAGACATAACAGGCCTGTAATGCTTGAACGCTTCAATACAAGGGTCAAATGACCAGAACACTCGATTAATTATCATGGCAGAATTATCATCGGTCCTTGTGCGATGCCATCTAATAAATGTGCCCGTATTCGAGTCTTGCAAAGCCTGCATATAACTAGGAAGCTTCTGAAAGGACACGTCCCAATCTCCAAACAAATTAATCAGCGCTTGCTGTCTTGCCTGCCAAGCCATAAGGTATCTAATCTCTAACCCGTAATCCTTGAATATCCGAGCTTTAATTTCAGCGGGTGACAATCGTAACCTCTCACTTATCACTTGACCAATGTCCATTGCAATGAAATGTCTGGTCAAATGGACATTTGATTTGGGTATGAAGTCAGCGTTGCATGTATGGTCACCTCTATACTTCCTCACTTCCCAGTATGATGCATTTTTCCTTTTTATAATTCTAATACGCCAAGGGCAACTATCCTCTCCATATCGACAGTGAAGTACCAATATGTGCGTGTCCGACTCTTTCGTGTGATACTCGACACGATGCAGTATCGAATACTTTTGGACTGCGTAGATTGCATCGGCTTTTCTAAAAAATGTTGTCCCTATCCCAATAGATCCAAATTGTCCAAAGTTTGAGCCCAAGAACTCATCAGTTGGTTCGTTCACATCCCATGCCGAAATATCACTAAATGTTGGAATATTGAATACATGTTCTGGTTCGGGAACATATTCAACGCCCTCATTGTCAAGTTCATTAAGATATTCCATCTCATCTCGGTTGTACTCATCTACAACACTCATATCAAGTGTGTCTAGCGTCGTCATAGCCATCGAGTCAGAATCTAAATCTGCCATCTCAGTATAAAATAAAACACACATGTTAATAAATAAAATAAAACATACATGTTAATAATTAAAATAAATACACAAAAAACATAAATAATTTTTTTTCCAAAACTAACTTACTATAATACTGGAGAGAACTGTCGGATGAAGAAGTGTTTTTTTTCTATCGATGAAGAAGTGTTGGATGATGATGAAATGGAAAATGGGCATTATTTATAACAAAACCAGTCCGGGTTCATAGGACCGGAATCATCAAACAATCCGGTTTCATGGAACTCGGAAATTGCAGACCTTTTTTACTGTTGTCAGGCTTTTGTTCAATTATTCATGTATTATTTTTGCACAATCCGGTTTTGGGAAACCCGGAATCAGACTGCATGCAATAATACCTGTCTGTATGGAACCGATTTCAGAGAATTCCAATAATTTCTGTGCAATCCGGTTTTCCCAAAACCGGATTGAACAGAAATAATGCATGCATGCATTATTGCTGGACCCTCTTTTATCGACAAAAATACCGGTTATATGAAGACCGGATTCCATGCTAAGTTCCCATAGAAAGCGATCATCATACCTTTAGGGTCCCTTATACCCAGACCTCCAGCTTCCTTTTTCTTACAAATCTTGTACCAGCTAACCCAATGACGTCTCCTGTGAATCCCATTGTCCCAGATAAAATTAGCCATTAAGGATCTGAGTCTTTTGAGAACTGTAGCTGGGATTGGAAGGACCAACATACTGTGAATGCTGATGGAGTTAAGGACTGAGCTGACTAGGCTGACTCTGCCCCCCATTGATAGGAAGTTTCGAGACCAGCTCTGAATACGGCGCTGTAGCTTAACTTCAAGATATTCGAAATAGGCGACTTTGGCTCTACCTTTGAAGAGGGGAGCTCCTAAGTATGTCATAGGAAATTTCTCTTCCTTGAACCTTGTAAGGTTGAGAAGAACTGAACGGCGAGCTTCGCTGATTGTCTTAGAGAAGATAATGATGCTTTTATCTGGGTTCAGTTTTTGACCGGAATGGAGGCAGAAATCATCAAGGAGATTGAGCAGGTTTCTAAGACTATGCATTCTAAATTAATTCTCGCTGATTAAAGTACTATGCATTCTAAATTAATTCTCACTCTTTCTCTAGAATGGATGTAATTCTTAATGCCGCAATTCTCAAACTCTCGCTTTGTTGAATCACTTATAACTTACATCTACTAATCTCAACCTCTCAGTTTGTTGATCGATAATTCAAGTCCACAATAAACTTAACTAAATTGTATTTGTCACTTTCGCACACGAAACACTGCCCTAACATATACTCATGAATTGTAAACAATCTAAGTTTAACTCTCATTCATTCCTTACGCATTTGAAATCATGAACATAAAGAATGAGAATAAACAAACTAGAAATCAAGAACATAAAGAATGGGAATAAACAAACTCCTCAAACATGTACTTTCATCAAGCATGATAAAAATTGAATCTTGCATTGCAATCAAACCTAGAAGATCCATAAAATCAGTACTACAATATACGAAACAATAAATGCAAAGTGCGTAAAAAAATAGGTAGAATAAAAGGTTTGTCAAATCTTATCTCATGGTGTCCGCTCCGAATCTTGAGGTTTTTTGGTCGCGTTCAATGATCTTTGCCTAAGGTTTTACCCTTGGGGAGGCGGCACCCTAATTCTAATGTTCAAAGGTTGTCTTTATATGTGCCAAATTATAAAATCAAATCCTAGAAAAGCCCGATTGTAAAGGTGAATATTTGGGCTTCGCGGTACGGACCACTCGGTCCTTCGAGTTATCAGCCGCGCACTCCTCCACGTCGTGCGACCGTTACGTGTAATCAATTCTTTTACATGATGTTTACTCTTTATTTAATTGATGCAATGGATAAAGTTTGGGGAAGACACCTAGGTTTTTGTGAAACACAATGTCATCATCTCAATTGTTGATTTCTATTCATGTAACGGTACATATTGGATAACCATCAATCCCATTCGTCATTGCTTTTTGTAAATCAAACTGCCATATTTAATTAAAACCAACTTTGATCTCAACCTTCAAATTGGGTCGAGAGTAAGTTCTTTTTTCTTATAAAAACATATAATCTCTCTTGATTTTAACCCTTGATGCAATCATGTAACTAATGTTAAATGTAAATTATAATCAATATAAACAATAGAGACCTAACTATAATTAGCTGAAACTCTATAACTAACTTAAAAAACCAAAATTTATTCAATGAAAAATTCGAAATTCTTCTCTAATTGTCTTCTTTGCTACTCGGACCTGGACCCCCGACCAACTCCGTTCATCAAATTTCACATGATCAAACCTCAATTTCAATCAAGCAACTTTACCCATTTGAAAAAAACCACAAATAATAATCCTGTTCATTCCTGAAAATTACAACCGGAAATTTGACACATTAAGTTCTTAAAGAAACTTTTCAGTAGACCAACTGTGATATAAACATCAAATTATTTCAGTTTACACGCGATGAACTAGCTTATTAGCATTCCCAGGGCAGTCGACTCTCCTATTTATATAACTTTATGGTACTCTACATACACAAGCAGTATTCGAATTATACAGACAAATTTGAATCATAGGTTTTTCAAACACTTCTCTGGCCTTGAATTGAAAGAAGTAAGAATCTCTCGCACACTTTTACTTGGGGGGGACCATGTGGTTTAGCATGGCTCGTCATAACACGGAGACGACTGGCTATCTCAGTGAACGAAGGACACGAACAACAGGATCTGGAGCCCAGCACTGCTCCATCAGCTCTCTCCATTCATTGTCACATAAGTTTGGCACGGTTGGTCTTAATGTGTTATTTACAATGCCACCTGCACGAAACAAAATGTCAGAACAAAAAGGAAATACAATGAAAATTTCGCATATATTTGATACAGATAAAACGACCATTTAAATGGATATGGAATTGGTAACATGCACGTTAGAAGTTTGCAGACTTTAACCCTACTAATAGTTGGTGAAACTAAACCTTTGGAACATGTTGTGAATTGTAAACAGTGGCAATGTTCGAGAGTTCCAGTGAATATAACAATTTGGCATAAATCAGTCTGAGGTGCAAGTTATACTACAACGATGAACCCATTTTAAAGCTGAAGGCCAGAGGAACCAAACTCCAAATTATCCCTAATTTTGCTGGTCATAACTAGCTTCTTTGGGTCTACAGTTAACTAGTTATTGAGTGCACAATTTTGTGCATGTTAATTATCAACACGATATCTTATATATTCATATTTTTATAAATCAAATAAATGTAATAAATTATGTAATTTTAGAAGAAAGAAAGGGTATATTTGGAAAGAATTTGTGGCTTCAATGGTAACCATCAATAGCCACCTTTGCGTTTTATATATAGAATAGATGAAGAGACAAATTGATTTACCAATAATGGCTCCATAGTGCATATTAGCATAAGGCTCCTTGCCAGTTAGGATTTCCCACAGCACAATACCAAATGAAAATACATCAACCTGTCAAAACACCAAATGAAAAATTCCTGATGTAAAAATTCACCAAACCTGATATCCAACAAATAGGCTTTTTTCAAGTTTATTAGTTGTATATACTATAAAATGATCAGAAAGATGAAAATTCATGCCTTTTAGAAAGCCTTATAAATACAAGATAAGATCAACACCTATACATCAAAGCTCGTAGTTTAAGATTTTTACAGGGAAGATGTTGTAAATAGTGAATCAATGTCATTGAGCATCAAGTTCATTTAAGACGTAAAGTTGATTCACAGAGCCTTAAAGAATTTTTTAAAACCCCAACTTCATCTGGAAAATTTTAACCCCATTTTCATAAGGAAAATAATATTTTCATTAGTCGCAACTAGTCATTGAACGAACCAACGTAGTCGTAAACCTATCATCTTTGTCTTCTTCTGTTACAAATTAAGTTCACAAAATCTGTGGGATGGATGATCTGCTTCACATTTACATACCTTTTCAGACACCTTGCTGCTGCTACCATTCAACAGCTCTGGAGCCATCCATGGGAGTGTGCCTCTGACACCTCCAGTGACCAAGGTGTTTCTCTTGATTTTTGACAGACCAAAATCACCAACCTGCAGTAGTGATGATAAATTTTTATAATAGGTCAAATAGCATTGTAATGCTTTAGAGCATTTTTAAAGGTAAAGCAACATATGCAACAGAACCTTGCATATAGGCCTTGATATGTCTTTCAAATTCACCAACAAGTTGTCACATTTTAGATCAAAATGTACAATATTTTTTGAATGCAAATACTCCATTCCAAACGCCGCATCCATAGCAATAATCAGACGTTTGCGTCGATCAAGATGTCTGTACATTACAAGGTATGTCAGATTTGGTGGTTCAGAGAAAGCATCTTTTAGCAAAATTAAACTTAAATTACCTGTCTTTGCTAAGTAAAACATGTCGAAGCGAACCATTCACCATGTACTCAGTTACAGTGGCTACTGTAGCTCCAGGGCCATCTTGCACAACACCATAAAATGCCACTACATTTGGGTGATGAAGGCTAGAGAGAATTTCAGCTTCACGCCAGAAATCCAGTGTCTAAAACATGCAAGTTGTTGTTTGATGAACATTAAAATCAAAATCATAAACTTGAATTAATGATATGAATAGTGAAGTGACTGAAATAGACAAATAGTGCTTCGATATTTAAAGGGTGAATATTTTCCAACATTAAAACTAAATTTTCAACTTTATGCTACTTTGGAGAATAAAAACAGGAAAAGGAATAGATGTTGAAAAGATCCGCTCACCAATCGCGCTTGCTCAGAAGAACGACCAGTAAAGCAACTTTTCTTTATTCGTTTGATGGCAACATCAGTTCCTCTCCACTTTCCATGATAAACAGTACCAAACGTTCCAGAACCCAGCTCCTTAAGTTCTTCTAAATCTTCATTTTTTATGATCTATCAATGACAATCAAATAGCTAATTGCTTTCATTATCCTTTACCATATAATAAAAATGGGTTTGCAGATCAATCAACAGCATGTAATTCCTACGTGCTTTACCGGAAAACATGTGTTATGCATGATTTCTCTATCATTTACCATCATAAGTGGCACATTTCATAGTTATCCCTCATACTTCAGTAAACATAAATAAAAAAGTGGTATCATATTAGTTGAAAGGACCCCTGAAGCATTAAATACCAGTGTTGAATATATATCAGCATATGGCTGAAGTAAAGTTTATGTCAATACAAGCAGCTACGATATTGATATTCACAATGTGCATGTTAGGTACAAAAGAGTGAAGCAAATACATAATGACACAGTCTGTCCACAGGTAGAAAAGAAGAAATTTGTGAATGCTATTCATTAACAGAACCAACAGACTACAGTAATAAACACACAAGTGAGGCATATCCGCAAGTGTAGATGTTAATGTTATTCACAAGTTCGACGCATACAAATTGAACAGATGTATAAAACGTTATTCACAAACTTGTTTTGGTTCAATGTGTGCTAGAAAGGAGACAAAGTCGAGATGCTTAAATTCTGTGTCTGATCCAATTCACATTTAAACATCCCTGCCTGTATTTTATACTAAAAATTATGAAATGATATCTTTGAAATTGATACAAACAAAGAGAACATAAAGAAACTCATGCCTTACTCTAACAACCTACCCTAGGAACACAAATCGTTGAAAGAACCCAATATGCACTCTTCTTACTATTTCTCATAAGATTCTACACAAACTTCGAAGTTCGAACAACTAAGTACATCAAACCATCATCTACATGACTCAGCGAGGGAGCAAACATTCGGCAACTGGTGTAAAGAGTGCAAAAGAGCAAAAGTAAGATAATAGTGATTATATCATACCTGGAGGTCAAATGCAGCAGGCACAGTATTCTGCAGTTCCAACTCCCCTTCCTATATAATAGTAATCAAAAAAGAAGAGGCAGTTACAACAAATACTACGGTATTCATCCTAAATGTAGCCTCCTTTTGTTTAGGCAAAAAGTGAAGGATATACAAACCTTGTACCGTTAATTAAAGTGTAAATGAACTGCAGTTACAAACCTAGTAACTTTTAACAAACAAAAACGAAATTCCACCAGATGGATAAGCTGGAGCCACCTCAATGAACTGATGAACTGGATGATAAATAAGTGGAATACCTCAGAAGCAGGTTGTATGACTTCTTTGATATTTGCTGGCTTATACTCCTGACTAGTAGTTGTATGCCCGACTGCTTGTGGCGGTTCTTGCACACTCTCCTTTACTACATCAATGTGAGAACTCCTACTGTCCAGAGGTGAACCATTATGTTTTGATGGGGGAAAGCTATAATCAATAGGGGCTCCTTCATAAGCATTTACTAACAAGGACGGAAAACCAACATGGTCCTGATCGATCAAGGAGACATCCTGCCTAATGGAATCATTATGTGCAAACTTTTGAAAATATGACCAATTTTTTGGTTCAGAGTTCTTCAAGTTTATGCTTATACCGGGCCCATCGCTGCCCAAAGGCTTGAATTTGGAAACATCTTCGGACATTCTTGCTTGGTAGAATATATCAGACAAAAAATCACTGGGAAAGCGATCGTGAATACTAATAACTATGTCACCGGGCTCAGTAGCATTGATGCCTACATCAGACTGTTCAGTTGAAATGTTTGCCACGTGGGTATTTTTTGAGGACATATTATTTGCTGTCTCAACTTGGTCATTACTATTATCGCCTTCATCTACCTCACTTTGTACCGATGGACTCACAATGGAATTATCTTTGACATAATCCTTCTCTGGTCTCGCCTCAGATATCGCTAACTTAGACATTCCATAGAGATCGGACTTCAAGTTATTCATACTGTCAGCGTTCTCATACTTCTCATATTCAGACATTGAATCTTCTTTTTGACGTGGACCAGATGCAGGTATTGGAGATGCTGCGCTCTCATCCAGATATGGAGCATGCCTACCAAATGATCTGACAGACGTCTCAATAGCTGGTAGAGATGGACCAGAATGAGCATGAACCATCAAGAACTGCGAACCAAATGAATCATCAGACTTAGACAAACGATTTAGTCCAGCCTGCTCTCGTGGCATTTGCTCCGAGTGATAAACCCGCTGGAAATTTGGCTCTTCATCATAATAATATTCACGTTGTGACACATCACACTCCACATATCCAGAATCAGAAGCTTCAATGGATGAGTACTGCATTTTCTCTTTGTTTTTAGTTTTTCCTTCATCTCCAGGGTCCACTGCGAGAGGTACAGAGTCCTGTTGTCGTTTAAGATTATTTGTAGCTATAACCGGCTCATTCCTGATTTCTGGGGTGAAAATATTTGTTGATTCTTCCCTGGGAGTAAAAGTATCATCTGCACGTGAACTGACAGATTCAGTTTCCAATTTGTTTATCTTTTCTGCTTCACTTACTTTTGGAAATGAACAGTCTCTTCTCCTTTGTCTCTCTTTGAACACCGGTTCATTCTCATTAGTTCTAAGTTTTTCGGAATCATTTAGCCTTCCAACCGAGCCATCATGTGCCACCTGGGGCTCCTTGATGTTTAATCCAGGATCTTGGTTGGTTGAATAACCATGAGTAGGCACTCTAATTGAATTTCCACCAGAGTCGATGTTGGTGCGATAACTGAATGCCATTTGTGCAGGGTCTTGTGCGTTAGTAATGGGATTAAACGAAGAAGGTGAATACTCAATGCCTGGTCCTTGGCGCATGGGTTTATTCTGGTAAGCTTGGAAGCCCTGCTGAAAAGAACTAGATGTCCTAGGCAATGAATTTTGATGGGATTCAACTGGCAAAGGTGCAATATATTTTCTAGGGTTAGGATGAGGCACATGAGATTCAGCCACGGATTGATAATTCTTTTCAACATTCAAAGTCATAAACTCATCCAAAGTGTTTGCTGAAGAGCGCTCTATGCCAAATGAGGAAGATTTTGATGCATAATCCATACCATTAACAGCAACTACATACTGAAACTCAGAATTTCCCTCTGTGCCTCCTAAAGAGTATTGGGCGTCTTCCATATCAGTGTCCGAGATCAAAAACATTCTTAGTTTTTGGGAACCTCCACTTCCCAGCAAGTTGTACTCTTCCATCATATTTTGTAGATCTTCATCAGAAGAGACTGAAACCAAAGAATCTAAGTCTTCACCAGGAAGTTGGTACTTTATTGTATGCGGTAGAGCATATATAGATGCTGTTTTATTTATTAGCTCCTGATATGATATTCCTCTGCCTATGCGGATGATGTGTGTGTCTCCTCCAACATATCTAAGCTTTCCATCGCTAGGACGGGGCATAATTTTCCCGCCAAAGCTACAGAGAAATTTTACTTTTCCAGAGGAACTTGCTGAAGGAGTGCTGACGGAGGTAAAGCTTTGTGGGGCCTTGTGACTGCTGTTTCTGGACAATGCTTGGGGTGCCAGCTGAGCAGTTTCAAAAGATACCTTTTCTACACTTATAGGCAGACTTTTGCTATCATTTTCACGGGCTCCATCAATTTGTTGTGCTACGTGCAGGGTATTACATGATCTGTTCTCAAAACCTGTATGACTACTACCCAGTGAATTTGCATAATCAACTGAGCTAATTGGTATACCATAATTATTTGGATTAAACTGCTGCCTTGGATTGACACGTTCCCTCATGAACTCGAGGGAAAACTCCTCACCTGTTTGAATAGAATAGTTTACAGGTCTTGAGCTAGCCACTACGTTGAAGTCTGGAGGTCTAATATTGGTACTAATGTAAGTTGAAGGATCATGGGAGTATTTTTGATTTGTGGAGCCATATCCATCATGGTTTATGCCCATGGTATTGCTGCGGACAGGTTCATTTGACCTCGACTGTTCCTTAGAACCTTGGCCAGCATTCTGCTCCATTTATTGTTTAGAAGCAACACAAGTAGTTGGTTACCAGTACTCGTCTATTAAAAACCATGATTACACCGGAGCACAATCTTCAACTGACAAACAACCTCAACAGTACTTCCAATTCTAGGCTGCCATAAAGGTAATACTGCAAGATATCAGATACAATATCATAGATCAACACAGACTTCACAAGTAAATATATCGAGGGAAACACAATTCAAGTGATTTTGTCTATCTAATCATGGACTTAACAGCATATAACAGTCACAGTCAGTTTCTATACAGATACTAGCACTTGACGCATATCCTAAAGTGATACTTTTATTTTCAATATACTAAACATCAAAAGAAAATCATATCGTAACGGTTTATATAACAAATTCATCATTCGAATAATCCAACCAAAGACACGTCTCTCTTAATACAGTTAATGAACTGATTTCCAGTGTAAAAAATCATCAACAAGTGAAGTGACACTTATGGCTTTTATCATCTACAACAAGTCATATGAAATGAAGCAGAAAATCACAGCAGTAAGTATGGGTTAGGGTTGTGTAATTAAAATCAGTTTACAGCTGATAAGGGATCAGATTGAAGAGAATCACAATAAAATTGGCAGAACATAAGAAGTAAACCTAGAAGGAACACATCGAAACGCATAATAGAGCGAATCCAACAGCAGCAAGTAATTGAATCGCATAGATGATAAAACCGTACCGACTAAGGCAGATGAAGTGTTTGCTTGTTGATCGGGGCAGCGGATCATTCACTGGACTCACTAGCAGCGCTCTCTTTCTATTCTAAATTGCTTTTAGTTATTTTGGTGAATGAAATAATTCCATCTTTTCTGGATTTTAGGATACGTGACACAAAGTCAAATTGGGGAATTTAGGATACCGTACATTTGTTTGCTGCCGCGTCGGCATCACAAACATGATAACGTTACTTTCATATCACCTTAATGTGCAGGGACTATAAAAGAAAAATTTGGAAAGTATAAACTGGGCTAAATTGATTATGTTAATTAGGCCTCAACATTGGGTGGAGTAAGGCCGGCCCGAGACTTATATGCGAGGCTTAGGATCAGGCGGATCGTAATATTTCGTATCTTTTATTAATTTTAAGGTCGGGTAGGACTGAGATCCATATCCCATGCTGCCAGGCTATTTGCAGCGAGGCAGGAACGACAGCGTTTTTGGATCTATTTTTTAATATTTATTTACGATTCCAAATAAACCCTTCTCTTCCAATTGCCCTGGCCCCTGAGTTACCCGTCTGACTGTCATAAATTCGACGATTGATGAATCAAATCCACAACCATGATTTCAATCCTCAATCGGACAAGATATACTCTCTTCAGAACATCAAAGTCGAGAACTTCTCATATAATAGAAAACCTAGCAAGTGCCAACAACCGATACTTGTGAAATTGCAAAACTACAGTCGATGTTTATGCGTGATGAAATTGAAATCTTAAAGGGCGCTATATATATGGTTTCACACCAATCCGTCGTAATAGACTGCAAAACTCAGAGTGTATTGAAATTGGAGGAGATCAAGATGAGGGGCGGTACTACGGGTAGACGAGAGAGAAGGACAAGTTGGGAAAGAGAAAGAAATATTAAAAATAGATCCAAAAACGTTGTCGTTTCCTGCCTCGCTGCAAATAGCCTGGCAGCATGGGATATGGATCCGGTAGGACTGTGCTTTGTTAGAAACAATGTATAAAAATAGGATCTGATATTATTAAGTAGATAACAGAATAAACAGTAAAGGAAATTGACAGGAATACAAAACCAGATATGTTGAATCTTTCTCTACAATTTCCTTAAAATTGTGTTGCCTCCCTTGTATACAGGGTGTGGTTTGGCAGTAGGCTTCCCAAGATAAGACAATAGGAACTTCATATCTGATTGCACCGATCAAATGAAGCAAACTGGACTACACCTTCAGATCCATTAATCTACCACCCATTTATCGTCTATCCGTTTAATCAATATATGTTAATTTCATCCGTTTAGCATCCATCCGTTTTGCCGAATTTAAATTTATGAAATATAAAATTACTTAAAATAAACCAACAATTGGAGTGAATAAGAATTTTAGATGAGTAATGTGGGAAAGAAAGAATTAGGTTTAATAATGATATATTAACGTCGGAAAGAAGTATAATAAAGATATAAATACATGTTGAAAAATGGGGTACAAATATTCTTTTGTTTATGATATGGGGATTAAGATTAAGAGAAATGATATATTTTTGTAGACTTAATTTCAATCGTTGATTTAATTAATCTGACGGTTGATAATAAAGTTAGTTTTTAATTAAATATGACATTTGGATTTGCAAAATTACGGGAGGTTGAGATTTATCAATCCTTAGATTAATAGAAATCAAAAATTAAGATTATATACCTGCGTCTCACAAAAATTTGATCGTCCTCCCAAACTTAATCCTATGATGTGGTATACTCATTTCAATGACTCGTCTCTAGCTTGCCAAATAACTTTGACAATTTGGATGAATGCAAAAAATCTAATTTTATCTAGTAATATGACAAGGAGATAAAAATGATAAAAGATTAATTTTTGTTAATCTTGTTTTTAAAATAAAATGATAAAGGGAGATGTAATTTAAAATAAAAATCCATACCTTTTAGTACAAGTCTTCATTTTTCTCTCGATCTTCTTTCTAGCTAGCGCTGTAAAATTTATTCCTCAAGCTTGTTTAATCTAGCCCAAAGTTCTCTCCCTAAGCTTCATTTATGTTATAATCTTTTGTTTCATAACACAAAATATACATCGAAACTAATTGTTATAACTTTATAAATGTATAACATCGGATAAAGTTCAAAAGAAATAAAGAGTTTAGGTAAGACGAAAGGACTTAATATCAACCGTTAGATTAGATTAATATGCGGTTGAGATTAAAATTGGTTTTTATATAATGGGCGGCTGGATTTGCAAAAAACCCTAGCGGTTGAGAGTGAGGGTTACTTTTTTGAATCAAATCTCATCCGATGAATTATTAGTAATCAATGGTTGAGATCTTATCTCTCTGTCTCACATAAATTTATTGATTTTCCTAGAACCTTACTCGTATAACATCATATTTATATAATTACGTAGTATTTTAATAATCGACAGATAACTATCTTATAGTAAAGTGATGTGATTTAGAAAATATGACAATAAAATAGAGAGATTTGCAATCAGTTATCGATTTTGTTTGTTTCCATAATTAAAAATTTCTCGTCTATGTTATATGATTACTACATTTGATGAAATTCCTTTTAAAATCACTCTTATAATCTAATACACTGGGATAATGGAAAAACGATAAACTTATGGTTATAAGCAGGGACGGAGCCAGAAATAAAAACTAGGTTGGGCTAAAATATTTATTTTATTTAAAGATAATTTATGTACTGAAAAAATGAAAAAATTATAATATAAATAAATATTATTTAAATAATACATACCTCCGTCCCTGGTTATAAGGGTACTAGTAATAGTGCACATCATAATATGTGCATGTCTATATAATAAATTATTCAAATTAGTAGTATTAACATGAAATAAATTCAAGTAATAATTGATAAATTAAAGGGTAATTTAGAAATAAAAATATGGTTTCAATTTGTTAACCGTCAATAATACCCTTCCCCTTTTATAAATAGTGTAGATAAACAACTCAATATTGCATTAAAATACAAAGTTGGTTAATTATTCAACATCACAAATCTTCTCTTTTATCTCATGTTTTCTCATACAAGATTTGGATTTTAACAAAAATATCAAGCCTTTTCTCAATTCTTACAATCATGATCAATGTTGTAGTTAGTATTTGTGTTTCACCGAAGATCTCAAATGAATTTCTTTATTATTAAAAATTATGGGAGGCTTGTATGTTTTATCCACACGAGTTTGTACACATCTTTTTTCTAATATGATCTGATAACTTATTGTATAGTTTACATTAATTATCAACGTGAGTGATCAGTGGCGGATTCAGAAAAAACGATATCAGGGTGATTTAATATATGCAAAATTTTCAAAAAAACTGGTGGCATAAATTAAAATCAATGGGGGCAAAGTATTCTGTATTTGAAAATTTTTGACGATTTTTGACTAATTAAATCCAAATTTTGAAAAAATATCGGGGGCGCTGGCCTCGGTATATCGTATTTGCATCCTTCACTGAGTGATCTATAGAAGCCTGAGTTTTATCCTCGTTGTAATCGGAACCAAATAAATATCATTGTCGCGTGATAAAAAAATTTAATTCCCAGCGAGAGATCCAACTGTTCGAAAGAGGGGGCGAATTTTCGAACCACCATCTTCTTTTATATTTTTTCAAAAAAGAAAATGATACATATGCCAAAAAATAAATCGAAGTGCCAACTATTAATACAAGTTTTATTATTTGTTTACAAATATGCACAAATGTAAATCAAATCACTTGGTATAATATGTGGAAAACTAATTCTTATCACTCAATATACAAAATCACATTATTAAGTATAAACGAATAAGACAAATGGGTATCTGATTTAGCTTTGTTTATCTATTTGAGACATTAGTTTTAAGACATCAAACTACTTGAAGGATAGCTGACAGATAGACTAGGAAGAAAGCACCAGAATGATGATCGGAGGTGAACGGAGAAAAAGAATATTTCGGTCTGAAGAATTGATTTCATTTATTCTGGTATTTGGGGAAGAAGTCGTTATATAACGACTTCATTTCCAGTAATTACAAACCGGTATAGTAAGTAACAATAATTACAAAACAACTCCTACAAATTACAATTGAGTCACTAATGTTTCAGGAACTACAAGCATGAGTTGGAGCTGGATCTGGATCTGGATCTCGACTGACTGGAGGTGAAGACGCCGAGCGAGCTGTGCCGGAGCTGGGACAAGAGCTACCATCACCAACACCCCCCCTCAAGCTCAAATCGTGAAGGAGATTCACGCAATTGAGCTTGGAGCTGAGACGAGAGATGACATCACCAGGCAATGGCTTTATCAGCAAATCAGCAAGCTGGTTCGAAGAAGAGACGAAGCTGGGCAAGACAAGACCATTCACAAGGTACTGACGAACCAGGTGACAATCAATCTCGACATGCTTAGTTCGCTCATGGAAAATCGGGTTTTTAGCAATATGGATAGCAGATTGATTGTCACAGTATAGAGGAATAGGCTTTGGTGTCTCTATTTTTAGGTCATCCAATAATCTGCTATACCAAGCTAACTCCCTAGAACATTCAGCCATTGATCTGTACTCAGATTCAGCGAATGAACAAGAAATAACCTGATGTTTCTTTGTTTCCAGGAAATAAGGGTACCACCAAGGAGGACCACATAACCAGTGATGGAACGTCTGGTGAGGGGACAAGCACCCCAATCAGCATCACAAAAAGCGGAAAGCTTAAGAGAAGGATCAGCTGGATACAGCAGGCCTTGAGAAGGTGCATTTTTCAGGTAACGCAAAACTTTGTGAACTGCTGTCATATGTTCTTCAGTAGGAGCAGACATAAACTGACTTAGGGTATTTACTGCAAAAGTAAGGTCAGGTCTGGTAATTGTTAGATAGATCATTTTACCAACAATGCTTCTATAAGAAGAGGATCTGGTAATAAAGGAGCTGTGGAAATAGCCAACTTGTGCTTAGTATCCATAGGGGTAGATGAGGGTTTACAACCTAGGAGACCAGCCTCATTGATTAAATCCAGAGCATATTTCCTTTGGTTTATGAAAATACCAGAATCTGATCTTGCTACTTCAATACCCAGGAAATAGTGAATCTGACCAAGGTCTTTTATTTTGAACTGAGAATGAATAAAATCCTTAACCTGCTGGATTAAGTCAGTAGAGGTCCCTGTGATGAGAACATCATCGACGTAGACCAGTAGGATTAGGAAATCATACCCTTTAGTTAGGGTAAATAAGGAATAATCGTTCTTGCTTCCCTTGAACCCATAGGAGACCAAAGAATCACTGAATCTATCAAACCATTGCCTTGAAGCCTGTTTGAGACCATACAAACTTTTCAACAGCCTACACACCTTTCCTTCAGACTTCTCTGCCTTATAGAAGCCAGGAGGGAGAGTCATATAGACCTCCTCATGTAGATAGCCATGTAAGAAGGCATTATTGACATCTAGCTGAAATATAGGCCATTTCTTGTGAGCAGCCAAAGCTAAGACTGTCCTTACTGTAGGTAATTTGACTACAGGAGCAAAAGTATCTTCATAGTCAAGCCCCTCCATCTGAGTGTATCCCTTTGCAACTAATCTGGCCTTATATCTTTCAACTGAGCCATCTGAGTTTCTTTTGATTTTAAAAAACCCATTTGCAGCCCACACAGTTCTTACCTTCTGGAAGGGTAGTGATATCCCATGTCTTGTTCTCATCCAAAGCTTTAAGCTCATTTTCCATAGCAGTAACCCATAGAGGATTTTTGCTAGCCTGAGTGTAGCAAGTGGGTTCTTTTTCTGCTAGGATTTGGAGAGAATAGTGTTGAAAAGCTAGGGATGTGGCTGAGTAGTTTACAAAACTGCTAATAGGATATTTGGTAGAGGTGGGCATAGAAGATGTTTGACAAACAAAATCTTTAAGAAGAACAGAAGGCTTTTTGGCTCTAAAGGATTTTCTAGGTTCAGGATTATTTTGTGTGGTAGGATTATTTTGTGTGGTAGGATTATTTTGTGGTGGAGAAGGGTTATTTGGTGTAGGAATGGGAGGTGTAGGAATGTCTTGGGTGAAATCATTGTCAAAAAGAGGTGTAGGAATGGATGTTGGGTGTTGGGACAGGAATATAAGTGGGTGGTGTTTTAGAGAATGGAAAAGTGGTTTCATGAAAACAGACATCCCTACTAATGTGAAAAGTGTGAGAAGAAAGATCAAAAACCTTGTATCCTTTCTGACCAAAAGGATAGCCAAGAAAAATACAAGGCTTGGCTCTAGGATCAAATTTTGATTTGGTAGGGTCAGGGTTAGACATATAGCATAGACAGCCAAATATTTTCATATGTTGAATAGAAGGAGGGTGTTGAAAAAGTACCTCATATGGAGTTTTATTTCCAAGACTAACAGAAGGTATTCTGTTGATGATGTAGGTACTTGTGAGGACAGCATCCCCCCAGAATATGTCAGGGATATGAGACTGAAATTTCAAGGCTCTTGCAGTTTCCAGAAGGTATCTGTGCTTTCTCTCTACTTTGCCATTTTGCTGAGGTGTGTAGGTACAAGAAGTCTGATGAATACAACCTTTTGACTTTAGAAAACCAGCCATTTTGATACTTAGGAATTCCATTCCATTGTCTGTCCTTAGAACTTTGATTGATTTGCCAAACTGTGTCTGCACCATCATGTAGAAATTTGATAGGTGATCAAAAACCTCAGATTTGGTAGCCATCATAATAGTCCAGGTAAAACTGGAGAAGTCCTCAACAATGGTTAGAAAATATCTAGCACCTGTAGGGGAAGGAACTTTGAAAGGTCCCCAAATGTCAACATGAATCAATTCAAAACTAGAGGTAGTTTTAGAATTACTTTCATGAAAAGGAATCTAGTTTGTCTTAGCAAGAGGACAGACCCTGCATAGATCAGAAGATTTATTACATGAAACGTTAGGCAAGTAAGTAGCTAACTTCTGGAATGGAATATGACCAAGTCTTTGGTGCCATAGATTCCCCAGATTATTGTTGACAGTGAAGCAAGTGCCAGATAGATTTTGAACTGCATAGAATAGACCTTGACTAGCCTGACCAAGCCAAGTTAATGTCTGCTTGAGTGGTTCCTGGATAAAACAACCTTTGTCAGAAAATTGCACAGAAACCTTTGAATCTTTGATTAATCGTGCAACACTAATCAGATTGAATCTGATTGTAGGGACCAGGAGGACATTGTGCAGAGTAATGAACTGATTCAAGGAGCATGATCCACTGTGAGTAACAAATATTTCATTTCCATTTGCAGTAGTGACTTTGTAAGGACTAGGCAACAGTTTAACATCATGTAATAAATGTATATGAGGGGTAATGTGATCAGTAGCACCACTGTCAACAATCCAGTCATTATTACAAATATTAACATGTGTTAAACAAGTGATACCTGTTGCCATATGAGCTGCACCTTCATTAGAGTTGTTCAGAAAACTCATTAGTTTGGCAAGTTGTTCTTGATTCATCTGAATAGATTGAATTTGATACTGACTTCCAGAGTTTGAGTTGCTTTTAGTCTCAATGGTTTCCTGTTCAGTGATGACAGCATTTGCAGATGCCTTGTTGTTTTTCTTTTTGTAACCTGGAGGATAACCATGTAACTTGTAGCATTTTTCTCTAGTATGTCCAACAGCTTGACAATAAGAACAGACAGGTCTAGGCTTCTTATCCTGTGATTCATTTCTTTGACCTTGGTTTGCAGGACTGCCTTGACTAAGATACATTGCAGATGACTCCGGAACAGGTAACCTATTTCCAGAAAGTCGTTGCATCTCATCTTGTATTATCATGGCATAGCTTCATTTAGAGTAGGCATGGCTTCATAGCCAAGATTGTGACCTGATTGGAACATACACTTCATTAAGCCCCATTAAAAATTTCATCAGCTTGTCCATAGTTCTTTTCTGAATCATGTAGGAAGTAGCTTTGCATGCATGTCCAAGAATGCAGTGTTCTTGTTGAGTTTGAGAGTCCTCTTCACCCCATAGCTGGGTTAACTTCTCATGATATTTTGCAACTGATAGCTCACCTTGTTGTAATGCATATATTTCTTGTTGCAGAGCAAAGATTCTTGGTTTGTTTGAAGTAGAATATCTCGATTCAAGATCAGACCATGCTTCAATAGCATCATTTGCATGAATCAGACTTGCAGCGATCTCAGGTGATACAGAATTCAGAATCCAGGTGAATACAAAGTTATTGCATCTAATCCATTTTGATAAACGAACTGGATCATCAGGCTTAGGAACTTTTCCATGAACAAAATCTAGTTTAGATTTGCAGGAAAGTGACATTTCCATAGCTTTCTTCCAGATCACATAATTTCTAGCATCAAGTAAAGGTTGTGTAACAAGCGAAGTACAACTGACCTCATTGTAGGGAATGAATAGCGGATCATCGGCGGCCAGAACTGCAGGATTTGCAGGAGGTACAGGATCCGCAGGACGAACCGGAAGATTCTCAGGGCGTTCCATGATCAAGAAACGAAAACAGGACAGATTGCGGAAGCTTCAGGTGAGATTGACGAAAACAGAATTCAGGATTTTCGACCTAAACTGATACCATGTTGATATCTGAACTACAGATCAAAGCAACAGAATGAAGATCGGAGGTGAACGGAGAAAAAGAATATTTCGGTCTGAAGAATTGATTTCATTTATTCTGGTATTTGGGCAAGAAATCGTTATATAACGACTTCATTTCCAGTAATTACAAACCGGTATAGTAAGTAACAATAATTACAAAACCAACTCCTACAAATTACAATTGAGTCACTAATGTTTCAGGAACTACAAGCATGAGTTGGAGTTGGAGCTGGATCTGGATCTGGATCTCGACTGACTGGAGGTGAAGACGCCGAGCGAGCTGTGCCGGAGCTAGGACGAGAGCTACCATCACCAACAGTACTGACCGTATGTACCATTTCAATAGTTAATGATATCAATAGGTGTCTCAAATTAATGATATACAATGTGACATCTGTTAAATTACTCACTCAAATAACTAATTTGCGATGGCAATTTTACTGTCATACAATTAAATAATCAGGTTTGATAATGCATGTAAATTCATGTTTCGAACATTGATTATTCATGTCAATAAGGATCACATTTGAACCACTGATGAAAGCCTCTCGCTAAAAGTTAGATCATTTTGTATAAAAACATTTATCATTACTTCAGTATGAATTTGTGCATTATTACATACACATCGTGACATTAATTTGCATTTGACGAAATATATATCATCAGTATTGTTCATTACAATTTGCATTCGGTCAAGTACCTAATATATACCATCAAACAATAATTATTGCGACTATTTAAAGAATAACAATAAGACCAAACAAAGTTTTGATAGTTATGATGACTTTGAAAGTGATACAGAGTAGAGGGTGCTGAGTTTTTGGAGAAAATTGGACCATCCGAAGAAGGTGCATGGTAGCGGTGCACATTAGCAGTTTTCAAGAGTGTGGTGACTGATATGGGCCCATAATATCTTGTTTCGAAGAGAACGACGAACTCGTCAAGGTTTATTCTTTATGTTTTTCTAATATTTCTTAATTTTTGTTTTAGGGTTTTTGAGTTTCCTATTTAAAGGGGGAGTTAGCTATTATTGCCAGACATTTGATTTTTTTTAATAAAAGTTCAAGGGTTTCCCTACAAGGTGTTCTTCCACGCATGTGCGTTGCATCAGAAAGTCAATCTATTCATATTAAATAAGTTGAACCTCAATCTAGTAATGTTCGCACAACTTGTATTGTTGATTCTTCTTATAGTGAAATTTTCATGTGTTATGGGGAATATTATCTCCAAAATGCTTAATTTGTACAAATATTAAGCATTTTCTCCGACACAAAAGATTATGAAAGCATATTGAAAATACTTTACACTTACAAGATATAAATTGACTCTTACATGCATTTGTTTCATGAGTCAATTAGAAGTCAAGCAAGATTGATAAACTAGCAAGTCTAAGTATCGTCCCAAAAAAGCAAATACAGTGCATGTGTCATAAAAATTGGGGATGTGTTTTATCAATCAACCAATAATGTTATATGTTGTTATAGTCCATAGTACCTAAGCAAACAATAAAAAATTTAAATTTCCCAATGATTGGAGGGTTTTGAAATCATACTTCACTAGTGTATATAAATTTCCCAAAAATATTTTTTATACACTCAAGCAATAATGTTATTTGTTGTTGTCTATAGTTCCAAAGTAAAGTAAAATAAAAAATATATAAATTTCCTAATAATTGAAGTGTTTTGAAATTATACTTCACTAGTGCGTAGACTGAGTTTATACAATGTGAAGAATTAACCATGTGTGCTTATGAGTGAATCAATATCTTTGGGTCATTGCTCAAGTGACACATACAACAATAGAGTAAGGATGATTTACGATCTTTGACGTGGTGTGCGATCCTTATGATCTTAGATCTGGACCGTTGGATCATTTTGATCCAACGGTCCACAAATTTCCTTTTAAATTTTTATCTTTTAGCGAAATGCACAAATGCACATTAAATTGAGAAAATTGTCTAATAAAAGTGAACAAAGTTAAATGCACAATGTGCATAGGGGTATCAAAGGAACCCAACCCTTTAACAGTATGAATTCCCTCCATTGAGGAAAAACTTGGCTATTCCTGATCAGCAACACGCCATATTACATACACTATCTCTAATTTGAAATAAATTAAGGACGAGTGTGTCAAATTAATTAACTCTCTCATTACCTGAATGCTAACATTCACGTCCGACAATTATGTTGCAAATAACACTCACCTACGTAGTATCATTCATAGTTGTCGTAGTTAATGTCAACATCAATTAGATTAATAACCTCAAGTCTTTGTTAATGTTTGTTCTAAATTACGCAATTAAGAATTCATCAAATGCTAACGAATTAACATCAATATATGAATAAGAACATGTAGAACTGAAAAGAATCGTATATTAACTAAATGTGAAGTTCATGTGTATGTGAAATAGAGTTTGATACAACACGAGATTCGTAAATTCTCTAAACGAAACGAAACGACTAGTCACTATCATGATGATAAAATTATAATACATTGACAAGTAAAAAGAGAGTAAGAACGGTAGAATCGTATATGAAGAAGAATCTTCAATCTCTCACTTACTTTCTTCATCGTTGTCTTCTCAAAAAATCAAGGGATTTTAATTAAATATGACACTACCGGTTTAAAAAGTAAAACTGAAACGAGAACGTCAGTGATGCAATCTCTTAAAAATAACATGTGATAATAGGACTCGGATTCGGTAATGCGCAGCTATTTGCTGCGAGGGTAAAAACGACGTCGTTTTGACGTTTTTTACTATAACCCTACGTAGTTTTGACTGAACCCTTTACTAAAATTGCGTAGTTTTGGCTCGCATTAAATAGCTTTCGCTGCACTGGAACTTAATCCGTGATAATACAGATGAAAATGGAGGTAGGGCCCTAGCCAATTAGTGATTTTAAGAATTCTCACGACTGGACTGAATGGAAAAGGACAGTAAAAGTTAAACTAAAATTAGTTAATAAGCTAAATATTTTGGACCCATAGTTCTCACACCTTTTAATGAAAGACCCATTGAATATAAATAGATATAGAGAACGAGAAAAATAAGATGTTAAAATATAAGGTTATATTACTGGGTAAATTTTTTCCTCAAAGACCTGGTCGATTTTGAAGAAATGTATTCCCGAAATGAAGTTATATGCAAGTACTTGATTAGTGTAGCAGTTTATATAAAACTAAATATGATATTAAGAATGTAGTTACATCTTATTTATATGGATCACTTGATAAAATTCACTTGAAAATTCCTCGGGTTCGAGGATGCATGAAGCATCAAGTTCAAAACCTAGGGAAAATATTTTATCATGTTGAAAAGATCTTTGTAAGGATTAAAGCAATATTAAACATGTAATATAGCAGATTAAGTGAGTATTTATTCCAAATAAATATGTTAAAAGAAGGCAATAGTTCAAAGAGTACAACACGAGGACTTAAAAAACTAAATCAAATTTAGCTTGAGGTGAAATAACAAAAAGATATGAAAAATAATGACAAGAGCTAATCGATTCATTTGCCTCGCTCACCACTATGATATAACCAGAAATTAAACTAAGCAAAGAAATGTGAAGCATACAGCTGCATGTAAGGAGGTGAGGCTAACACGCGACACGCAGCAGGCTGCTACAAGCAGCTACTAGCTGCACATCGACGAAAAGCTGCGGAGGATATCATCTCAGCACCATTCGAAAATTTAGTCTCCCCTAATCTGGTGGAAACCAATCTGTCTAACCTATCGTCTTTGAACTCCCAATGCTCTAATGGGCTAGCGGGTAAATTAAAATTTAATGGGCCTCCAATAATAGATCGCAAAGAAACCTCAATCTCCGTATCCTTTGAGAATAAAACGACATCAGACCCCACAAACTCAACCAATGTACCCTCACTTGAAATATGTGTCAAGATCAACCCAAATTGCTTAGATGTTAGATGTGGCAGTATATATCTTTATGTCACCACTAATCACCTCATCATAGAGTGTAATCATTATTGTAGGCGGAATGATGATCAACTCACCGAACTGATTACTCTTATCCAAATTTGATGTCAATTGTGAAGGGACAATGGTGTCTGCTTCAACAAAGTATGACTTAAATTTCGACCAATTTCCGATAACCTTACATTTTAGTTTGCACTAATCCAGTGACTGCCTGAAACCATGTCTCATACCCCAGCTTAGCTTCTTGGTCCACAAGTTTTGAACAACTAAATATTTCTTGATTAGGGTGGTGTCCTAGTGGTGGGCAAGGAGTCTTCATAAAATCTTGTCCTAAAGTTTATGGGTTCAATCCATGGCCTCACCAATATTCTTGCCTTGAGAGGCTCTTTCCTGATATGCTCGAATTGAGCTTGTAATGTACTCATTGTAATCAAAAAAAATATTTCTTGTGTAATATGACCATAATTTGGACAGAAGTTTGGCAGCCTTTCATAGAGCATCACCATCTTCAGGCTTTAGCATAAAACCCGCAATAACTTATTAGAACAAAGACGCATTGCAACACTCCGGCTGTTCCAGAGAGATAATGAAGGAAGGAGACCTTAATTAACGGAGCTGCAATTACAACATCAATCCAAAACCACCATCCAGTATCAAACACAGCACCGGAGATGCCTGAACCGAATATCGCCCATTTATCAACAGAATCCATTTCGAATCGATGACACGCTTAGCTGGTTTCTGATCGGTCTAACAGATTCGACGAGAAATAAAAGGGAAGGAACATAGAAACAAAAAATAGGAAGAAGAAAACCTCCCTCGAAGAGGTAGGATAAGATCCAAAAATTCTCTCCACGAAGGTGAGAGAGAAACGACTGAGAAAAACCCCAGATTCCTTCATCCCATTGGACTTAGAGTGAGTTTTGGGTGAACTTAATTGAGTTTCTCCAAAAGCATATGTGATTGCAAACAACTTAGTTACATACTCCCTCCGTCCCATAATGTTTGTCCACTTTAATTATAATATACCTACAAATAATCTACAAAGTGGACAACCTTTGTGGTACGGAGGGAGTAATAAACAACGCAAAAATATATATGAAAACAATAAGACAAAACAAGAAATTAATCTATTTCTATAATTATCTAATTATCTCTAACTAACTAACTAGCTAACTAATTGTGAGATCTTACTGATCATTGGCGGAGGTGAACAGGAGGAATAGGATCCTCATTCGTAGAAGCGTCATCATGTGAGACAATAGGATCAGGGGCAGACTAGTGAGCATCAGTAAGCTGAAGATGAGCATGTATACGATCTGGAGTATCATCATGTGAAAACATGACCAAGGGGTGAAATAAAACGTCCAAGGACTCAAACGAAAAGAAGACAGATCAACACCAGATGCTGCAACCTTAGGTACTTTCAACTCATCCAACACGTAAACACCCTCTTGCCTATTGTCTGTCCCAATCAACATCTTAGAATGGGGATCCTGCACATAACAAGAAGAATGAGAGATGAAAACTAGTAAGCAAACAGAAGCAAGATTCAAAGTAAGACTCAGAATATGATAGACATTAGAAAGAGACATATTAGGAGTGCAATTAGATATATATAGTTCCTGCTACAGGCATGGAAGTAACATCAACACTCATGATTGCTTCCGAAAAAATAAGGCTTAGTAGACAACAAGAGTTAGTATCATGAGACAAGTGACGCAAAGCACCAGAATCAAGTATCCTTGCAGGCAAAGAATTACTTGACATATTACCTGGCATATTATCACAATGCAAACATGAAGAAGAAGAGGTAACAGATATAGCACATGATTGGAGGCAGTGAACTTTTGAAATTGTTATTAATCAATCGAAGGGACATTAGCTGCTATGGATTGCGGCTTTATCCTCAGGATAGAGGTGTCCAAACAGTTTGATAGCTTGAAAGCATGTGAAAAGTCAGGCGGCCCCGCCTGCATGTCGGCCTGATGAAAGTCGGAGCCCGATATCTTAAGGCCAGACTCAAGCTTGTCTTTCCAAGCCCGTACGGCCCGAAAGCCTGACCAGGCATAAAACCCGATCATAAAATCATATAATTTATCATTATCAAAGTTAATTTTGTACCATTTCATTTGTGTACCAATTAATATTAAGATCCAACTCAAATTTTGTATCATTTTATTTGTGTACAAATTATAACAACATCCAATAAAATACAATCATTAAATATCCAACTCAAATTTTAACATATTTGAAAATATGAGTATAAATAAATTAGAAATAGTAATTTAACTTATATGTGTTAACGTATATCTTCAATTTTGTTTTAATCTGTGACATAAAATAATATTAAGACACAAGAAAGAATTCACGGAGTACAAACATAATTATGTAAGATGGAAGAACATTTTCTTACTCGTTGATTTCTATCAATTCAAAGATTTATATTGATAAACATCAATTTGCAACTGTTACACCATCACTAAATTATTTGTCTCTTGAACTTTTCTGTTAAGACACATGTCAAAATATATAAAGCATTTAGAAAAACTATTTGTCTTGGTATACTATCAAAAATATTGAAATATTGTCATTATTTATAATAAAAATCAATTAATTTGAAGAAAATCCTGTAAAAATCTCGATTTTGTTCCGGTAAACCCCAAGTCACGGGCTTTCAAAAGCCGGACTTTCAAAAGCCAGGCTTTTGAATTATGAGGAGGCCTAGCCCCATTTTTTCAATCGACCCGAATATTTAACCTGTGTTTAGTGCTTGGGCTTATGATATTCGAATGAAACCTGACCCAATGGACACCTCTAGCTCGGGACATTGTTTGATTGACCCCTTTGATCCTTAAAATCTTGGGACACTGAGCATTCCACTATCATTTCTTCTTACAATAATTACACTTGTCAATAGCAGGCCTCGTAAACGTTTTGGAAGCAATATCAAATTCTGATCCGGAACAAAAAGAAAAGAAAATCATATTCAAATCCGGAATAAAAATTCAGACAGGGATGTATAAGTATCAGAAACGGAACAAAAAATTCAAATTCGAAACAAAAACTTCATATTTGAAACCAAAAATTAGATCCAACAGATAGAAGAAGAAAATCAGAAACTCTCTCCTATCTAATCCGCGTTGAAATGGCTCTTGATACCATGTAGAAGACAAAGAGAAGAACTTAAAAAGAGAGAATGTATCCCATGGATCCACCTAAAATGGTGGACTTATGGATCCCTTCTTGCATTTTTTCAACGCACCAGATTGCACCACGTCTTTACACTTGTCATTTGCATATCACGTGTAGAACATGTGCAACTCACATGTTCATTAATGTGTTGGCACAATTTAGTGCATTCAAAAAATACAATTAACGGATGTAAGAGGGGATCCATGAGTCCATCATTTTAGGTGGATCCATAGGATATATTTTCTAAATAAAGAAGGCTAATGTTTAATTAGATGCAAATAACATAATAGAAGATGCAATAATCATATATATATTAAAAGAGATGTATGATTGGACACGTGTCGTCGTGTGAGCAATTTGGCCTATGTGTCATTTTTTTAGAATTTTGAATTTTTTTCCTTTTTTTCTGATTGGCTGGTTTTTTAATAATAATATTTAATGTATGATTGGACACGTGTCGTCGTGTGAGCAATTTGGCCTATGTGTCATTTTTTTAGAATTTTGAATTTTTTTTCTCTTTTTTCTGATTGGCTGACTTTATTTGAATAATAATATTTAATGGGAATCATTGAAATTGGAATCAAAATATTTAACACATGTAAAATATCATATATCATATCATATATATATATTAAAAGAGATGTATGATTGGACACGTGTCGTCGTGTGAGCAATTTGGCCTATGTGTCATTTTTTTAGAATCGTCGTGTGAGCAATTTGGCCTATGTGTCATTTTTTTAGAATTTTGAATTTTTTTCCTTTTTTCTGATTGGCTGGCTTTTCTGAATAATAATATTTAATGGGAATCATTGAAATTGGAATCAAAATATTTAACACATATAAAATAATTCGTGTAAATATTCTGGCAGCATCATCAAATATTTAATACTATTGTCAACTATAGAAACGATTATAGTCAAATATTTCATGTAAATATTTTGGCAGCATATGTCGAATACAGAATATTATAGATTCGGAAATATTTCATGATTATATAGAAATAAATTTCGCTAAACCCCTTTTTTCTGATTGGCTGGCTTGTATTTTCAATTAATTATATAGAAATATATTTCGTTAAATCCATCACCCCGCGCACAGCGCGGGTCAATACCTAGTATATAGGTAAATAATAATGCAAAAAAGAAACTAATCCGTTTTTATAATTATCAAATTACTGTAATTGTCTTTAACTAACTAACTAATTACATCTCTAATAATTGGTGACTTACTTCAATGATTTGTTTTAAACACTTTGTATATGGGAAAATAGACATCCTTTTTGTGGAAGTGCTTTCTTTTATTTTAGTGAATAGACATCGATACGAGAGACAGCGCGTCATGAACCGTTTTCTTATGCAATATAATAACAATTTCGATTGTGCGCGTTTGTAGTAATGTATTTACAGATTGGTCCGTAGTAATGTGTTTACAGACTGACTGGAAAAGGTGATGTTCTGCATGATAATACCATGTTGATACTAGAAAACGACTGTACTATGATATGGTTTTTGATACTTACAGTTCAAGCTAATTTTCAAGCACAAAAAAGAAGTTGAATTTCATCCTTTTGTTCAAAAGATAAGCTGTCATGAACTCTGAGTTCAACCAACTCTACAAAGTTCATCTATTTCGTTTTAGTGAAGCCAACATCAATCATTAATCAAACACTAAAAATTGTTTGATTCATCGAATGTTTTAGGGAGAGAAACTAAGGAATAAAATTATTTACAAAGCTGCTCGCAATACAAAATGAAGAGAAAATTACCATTACAACCAATACAAATATTTCGACTCAACTTATTATATTACAAGAACATTTATTCTCACTATCTTTTTTCCAATTTCCCAAAATCCAAAACAAAGAAGCACAAAATCAATCCCATCCAACATACAACAAGTAAATAAGAAATAACATGTGAATTCTATTCTAAGATTGCAGTTGTAGAGACAGTGACACTTGGTTTTTGATTGTTGGCAATCAAAACAAATCTAGAAGCCAATAAAGTACGAAAATGGTCATCATCATCCAGAAAATTATTAGTATCAAAGTTGAGAGAATAGCTCAATGGATCATAGCATCTCTTCATTTTTCGCTGTTTATCGTTCCTTCGAATACTTCTTATGCATCTTCTTATCAGTCGCTCCGTTACTAACTGTAGGCAGCTACGTCTCGCTGCATCATCAGCTGCAGTTGTTCTTCCTTGGCCGCAACCATTTTTGCTTGGCATCGAGATTAACCACATTATCGAATAATGCAGCAATAATGGACGTTGAAGAAGACTGAATCCAGTTTAACTTGTACTAATATACACACACCTTCACGATCATATAAACATTTCAGTTTACACAATGATAAAATATTTATAGATCAAGCATGATAATTTAGTAGAGTAGGCATGTGATGAGATGTGTAGCAGCACATAGATATTACAAGATTTGTTGATACCACTGACCCTTTATTTTTATTTATTTGAAGATTTAAGGTATATGATGACTCGGACACAAACATAAAACAAGATCAATGCACATGTTAAAACTGTTTATAGACACGATTATGCGGTATTCGAGACGTAGGGCTACAGAAAACAACGTGATTGGTATTGTTATTAGAGTTGCAGTAAATACTGACATTTGATCTACAAAGATCCCATCAAATTTACATGGTACCAATAAAAATGTTTGAGAGTACTTTGGTATTCGTTACTAAAACGACAAAAATATCATAATATAATTCATGTAAATTTGATATTTTTAAATAGAGATAACTTATGAATAAGAGGGTAAATTATAAAGCCATAGTTTAAGAGTATTTTCAAAAAACCATCTTATGAATTTACGTTTCATTTTATCGCGTATATAATGCGAGTGTCTTACAAAACTTTAATGTGCCCGAGATCCGAACGCTCAAAATATCGTATCAAATATCAAGTAATCAAATAATATTTAAAACGTAAAGGGTAAAATCTAAAATAATAATTTTTGAATTTTTTTTGAAAAAATTAAAAAATTTGAAATAGAAAACGTTGAAAATGAAAAAAAACTAAACATTTTGAACTGCGTTAAATAAGTGAAATCACAATTTAATGCCACGAACTAACACAATAGTGTACACATAATATAATCCTTGGAAGGAGAGCAATTTTGTGCCAAGTAGACCTTGTTAAACCTTTAAACCAAAAGATGGATCAGTGAACAGTGGATCGTTTTAATAACACTGCATATTCAAAGTTTATACAAAAAAATACTTGCAAGATTAATAAGGTGCCATAAAAAAGGTTATAAATGTAATTTTGTGAATCTCATTACCATAAATTTAGTTGCGGATCTGAAGCCGTTCATAAAGTAAGTAAAACTAGCATTGGATCCTAACAGGGTCAGATATACTCAGTGGTTTATTTAAACAACTATACAAAACAACACACATATGCATACAAACATAAAACAGTGTGGAATGACGTTAAAAGTCGAACAAATGAAGGAATATTAAGATGTGAGTATAATTGTTTTTGTACGTCTGACAGATTGTCTAGCTAGTCTAGTCGATCGATGCAAATGATCTTGAATTAAACAAGTTTCTTCACTTTTTAGATCGAGTAGACTGCATTCGTCACATGGAGAGATGTGCTTGTTTTTGTCTGTCACCATAATTTGTAGTTTTGTTACCTTGAATAAGATGACTCCGAGATCGGATCCTAAAACTCAGTTTTAAACATAAATACGTACATTTTATTTCACCAGAGTCACAAAATGTCTCACAAAAAGGTGATACCAAGTTTCTTTACTTTTGCTAATTATTACTAAAGTTGTAAGAAAGCTAGATTTCATTAGTTCTTAATTTTTAGTGCATGGAGCTGCTGCTTAAGTTAAGAGCTCAAAATTACTTCTAATCCATCAAATTTTACCGAAGGGTACTCTGTAGTTATAAAGCATTCGAGAATCCTGAATGGTCTATGCACACAGACTCTCCTCGCTTTACACGAAAAACGTGAAATATATGTCAAGTTTCAGTATGTTAATTGTTGAAGTGCAAAGATTGAGTTTATTAATTTCAAAAGCGTCAAAATTTTATGCTATGTTTGGCTAGAATAAAATACCATGAAATGAAAAGTTGAAAGGAAAGAAATTTTAATGAAAACTCGATGTGTGTTTGGTTGCTCCTGTAAGATAAATGAGTTAAAATAACATCTAAGAATTAAGAACAGAGTAGTTAATTAAAAACATCAGCATTAGTACAAATTTGCAAATTATATTCAAAATAAGTAAGTGTAGAAGTTAATTAAGGATAAGGCTGCAAACGAGTCGAATTTGAGCGAGTATTGCAGAGCTCGAATTCGACCTCATTTATATTTATTCCGCTCGAACTCGACTCAAAACTCGTCGAGTTAATGGTCAAACTCGAACTTGGCTCGAAATATTACTACCATACTCAAACTCGACTCGAAAACTACTCGAGTTTGTTCAAAACGAGCTCATATACTAGTTACTCGTTTAAAACTCAATTCAAACTCATTTAAAACTTCATTGCTCGTTTTAACTTATTTATATATTTTAATTCATAATAACATGATAAATCTAAATAAGTGTTAAATGATTTAAAAATAGATTATTAATTGAGTTTTAATCGAGCAATTATAAGAGTTGTTCACGAGCATAATTGAGTCGAGTATGACATTGTTCAAACTCGACTCGTTTATTAAACGAGTATCATACGTGTGTTCATACTCGACTCGTTTATTATCAAACGAGTATTGATCGAGTTTTTATCGAGCCGGACGACGAGTATTTATCGAGCGTATCGTCTCACTTGCAGCCGTAGTTCTGGACATCAATTATTCCATAAGAACTCAAAATTGACAAATAACAGAGGCATAAATAGTAGAGGTTGTATCATGTGGATCCATCTATTTTGTTGGACTCGTAAACCTCACTTTGCATTTTATCAATGACTAAGATTGCACTACGTCATTGCATTTGTCATGCGCATGTCACGTGCAAAATATGTGCAACTCACATGCCTCATTAATGTGTTGACACAATCTGGTGCATTGAAAAAATGCAATCAGCGAATGCAAAATGAGGTTCATGAGTCCACCAAAAAGATGAATCCACATGATATAATCTCTAGATAGATAGATAACAAAACAAGGGGGTGAGAAAACAAATTTTTTTAATTTGAAGTACTTGTAACTTAATCTGCAAGTAAATGAAATCCAAACATTGATGTAGACAAGATGACAAGGCCTGGTGGAACAAGATATGAAGTAAAAACACTAACACAGAGGGGCGCAATCCTGGCTAACAACGATCTCATGATTGTCCGCGAGATTTCTGGGGGTGCAAGTAGAAATCTCTAACATGGTTAATTATGATTTAGACATCAATCACATTTTGATAGTTATTCAAACAGACAGTAAGAAAGATTTGAGTTTTCTTTAAAGAGAATGATATTTTTATTCCTTGTTTTTAAGAAAACTGTAATCTACGCTCTATAAATAAAGAGAGGCCGACCAGTGGATACAACTTCGAGGATAATTAAATACAGAGCGTGAGCAATATTTTGGTGATCGAAGTTGTGGAGAGTTTTGTAAGCATAATGCACGAAGAGGTGTACGGAGCTAAGCTTGCTACAGATCTGAAGCAAACGCAGCCGCAACAAAGCTTGAGTTCACCTGCATTAAAGTTTTGTGTGTGTTTCGTTCATTTGAGAAATGATTTGGTGGTTAATTGACAGGAGGTTAGTACTTGAAGTAGTAGCAGATTATAGATCGGAAGGATTGTGTTTTGTGAAAGTCTGTTGTACTTAAACTTCATCCTAATGAAACGTTTCCAATAGAATTTAGAGTAAGCACTCAGACCAAGCCTTAAAGGAGTCGAACCTGGTTAACCGATTATGTTTCCTATATAATCACGGATTAATAATATATTAATTTGAAACAGTATCCACTTAAGCTATTCTATTACAGGTATTGGACAGATATTTGTGACAAACAGGGTAGTTCAATTTCAATTGGCATCAGAGCCTATCACTCACATAGGAAGTGAGATCCTGCCTCAGATTGCTTTTTCACATGAAGACACATGATGAACTTAAGAGAAGCTTAAATTCTGCCCCCAATGGTCGATGAAACAAATTATTCATACTAAACAAATTATATGTACGTCAAGTCTATTGATGATTAGAGATGGAAGAATTTTAATTACTGGTTGAAACAGACGGTGTGAAGTCGCTCAAAGATGAGGTCAAATGGTCAGTTGATTATGAGAGAACTGCTTAGACGATGCTCGAGCACACTTGCCATCTTTTAAGTAGTATAACCATTTATGTACTCTTTGATATCAGAATGTGAAGTAGTCAAAGATGCATCAAAATATTACAAACAATGTATGAAAGGACTGAACGAGTGAAGGAAACCAAATATCTAACATTGATATCTCAGTTTGAGAATCTTAAGATGAAGGAGCATGTATCTGTGGCTAAGTTCAACAAAAGATTAAAGAACATAGTAAATCAGTCGCATACACTGGGGGATACTATCAACAATGAGAAACTGATAATAAGGCACTGAGAGCATTGTCTCAGAAGTTTGTCATGCACAAAATATCCATCATGCAAATAGAGAACCTAAAGACTCTCAAGATAGAGGAATTGATGCAAACTCTGATATGCAATGAGCATGAGATAAAGATGGATGTTCCGACTAAGAAAAGAAAGGAGCTGCATTCAAAGGAGAAGTGACCGAATCCGACTAAGAAACAAATGATGATCAAATTGCCATGATTGCAAGAAAATTTTTGAAATTCATGAGGAAATGAAATAAGAAGAATCAAAACAAACAGACTCTGCTAAACAAGGCAAATCTAGGAACAACTTCAAGTTCAGAATAAACAAAATGGAGGAAAGAGTTTTTTTGTAATGAAGTTTAATTCTCGTGATGGACACACCATCACTATGTCAGAGGCTGCTCAACCCGCTTAAAGACATTTCATTGAACAACATGAATTTTATATTGTACTACACCTGGTGGTTTTGGAAGTTCTTCTCATTCAAGTGCCACATATATCTAATATTGCTTCCCATGCTCTAACTAGGTCCCCTGTCTCCGCCACAATGACCATGTCCCTTACAACAAAACGACTAACCCATCCGACCATACTTACTTTGGAAACATTGATATTCCAATGGCACTATATGGTTCATCTTCAGAGTTGCTATCAATTCAAAATTGATTTTGTTGAGTTAGTTTCTTTTAACTATTTTTCTAATGTTTCCAGTACAAACAATGAACATCCTATGACAACGAGGTCGAAGGAAAGTGTCCACAAATCCAATCCCAAATGTACATTATTGGCAAACTCTTCCCGACCCGTTGAATCAATAACACTTAAATAGGCATTGCAGGAGCCGAAATGGGTATCAACTATGCAAGATGAAATGACTTGTATGACAACCAAACATGAGAGTTGATACGCGATAACAACATATGAATATTATTAGGTGCAAATGAGTTTTCAAAACAAAATCGGATGGACAACTTGACCGTTTGAAAGTATGGCTGGTTATGAAAGGATCCTTACAAGGTAGAGAAAGGGTTGATTAATGGGAAACATTTAGCCCATTTATAAGATCAGCTACATTTTTGACTTGTTTTGAGCATTGCTCTTACGTAGAATTGGATCACGCGTCAACTTGATGTCAGTAATGCGTTTCTCCAAAGACATCTTACAAAGACGGTCTTCATGGAATATCTCCTAGCTGGATTTAATGATGCTCAAAAGTTTGATCATGTTTGTACACTACGGAAGCATTATATGGTCTTAAACAAGCCCCTCGCACTTGGTACAATCATTTAAATTACTACTTATTAAAACTTGGATTCTTCTCAAGCACGCATGATACTTCATTATTTGTGCTAAGAACACCCAACCAAACCACTCTACTTCTCGTATATGTCGATCACATAATTTAGTTAGTAGCTGAGATTGTCATCTTCATAATCTGATAGTGTTCCTCAACTTTGAATTCAAACTAAAGGTTATAGGAGACTTACACTATTTGAGAATTCAAGTAAAACATATAACATATGATTTTTTCAAAGAAAATATTCTTTTGAACTTCTTCATTGTGTCGACAGGTGAGAATGTTGTATTATGCCAACACCAATAGTTGCTCACCAATAGTTGATCCTTATCTGGATGTGTCACATTTTTGTATTTTCGCTGGACGAATTCAGCACGTCACTCTTACTTGCCCGGATATATCATTTGTCATTCACTTTTAATGTCAAAGAATGCATGCTCCAATTGTACAAGATTATGGTAAGTTAACAATGATTGTTGCAGTATATTCAAGGGAATCACACTGCTAGGTTACATTAATCCAAACTTGGCAGGCAATAAAGAAACTCGTCTTTCTACTATTAATTTGGACAAAGACGTTAAATAAGTATGAAAAATTGAATATGAGAATAACATATGAAGAAAAGGAATTGTTGTGAGAGAAAAAGTAGGTATAAAGAATGATTTGATAATAAATGAATAAATTAAAAATCAAGGTATTAAATGATGAGAGATTTGATAATGTGAGTATGAGAATAAAATGAGAATGTTCATTTATAAAAATATGAAGTATGTTTTGAAACACTCAAAAAAAGAGAAGTCCCTTATAATATGGGATAAAGATAGTAATCTTATATTAGAGATGGACAATTGAAAAGTAGTTTATATTCAACTCTAATATATTATTCATTCGCATAACTAAATGGTAAAGGATCTTGTGTAAAGTTTTAGATCCCATTATAAAGATAAGCATTCACTTAATTTAATCCGAGAACTTATATTAAGCGACTAAAATAAAAATTTAATATCAGAAAGGCTACAATAGTAATTTTACATATTGAATAATTTAAGATATTATTTGATGTTCTTAAATCGTATTTTTTAGTAATCGTAAAGAAATTTTTACCGTTTTTCAAATCATAGTTTTTACAATTTTGAAAATCAACCAAAACTTGGTTCATGAAAAGATGAACCATGGATTAGTTAAAACTTGTAACTAACCAGTTTGCAAAAAAAATTCAAGAAATCATATTTCATGAATCATGTAATTTGAAAATATGACACATGTTTATGTTTAGTTTCAAAATCATAAATTTTTTCACAATATTCAATTTTTCAGTTAACATAAAATCAATTTTTCGGTTTATAAACGTCAATATTCAAATATTCAGTCACCATAATACTACATTGGTGTACCGAAAACGTCCTTATTTTGAATTTTTCTATTTTTTTATTCTAACATTAAATATATTAAATATAATTTTTTTTATTTTAATATATTTCAATCCCGATCTTATTTGACGGTTTTAATTTTTGTACAACTTTAAAAATTAAACAAAAACATGGTTCATGAAAAATGAACTTAGATTAGTTAAAACTTTTTATTTATACGTTCATGGTTCAAAAATCATGTAGTTCAAAAATATGAAACATGTTTAATTTAAATTTTAAAATCATAATCCTTTCAAAATATTCTATTCAGTCTACATAATAATGAGATATAATATATCAAACCTTAATATTTAAATATTCAATTAGAATTGTACTACATTTGTGTACCGAAAATGTCTTTTTTATCTTTTCTATGATTTTGTTGAAAGATTTAGACACAATCTCAATCATAAATTAATACTGTAGTAATTTAATGAATGAAATAAACATCAAATTTAACCCTACCGTTTTTTCGCAAACCAATCATCTAATTTAATTAAGGGACAATTGCAAAAAAACACTATTATAATGCATTGTTTTGCAGAAAACCACAATTCTAACAACTAATTACGAAATAATTCTATTATAATTGCTCCGTTATTAAAAAACCACCATTGTCTTCACTCTGTTAGAAATTGCAAATCACGCGACATACAACGTGTGGGTAACTGATTTAATACTGGCAATTACAGAAAAACACTATTATAATATCCAGCTTTGCAAAAAAACCATCATTTAACAATTAATAACAAAATGGCTATATTATAATAGTCTTGTTATCGAAAAACCATCATATGAATATATAAGTAAAAATAGAGAATGTTGTTAGGCTACGGTTATAGCCTTATGGGTATGTTTGATGAGCAATGTAGAATACCTCTTGCTAAAAATTAAGATTCACTAATATATGATGCACACTAGACATGAAACCTGGTATCTTTAGCATAACTTTGGAACTTAAAGATACTAATGTAATACATCAATTAGAGTTTAAAAGGGAAAGACGGGAAAAACTTGCTTGTTTTTTAACTAGATAGCCGATAGCCGATAGCCGATAGCCGATAGCCGATAGCCGATAGCCGATAGCCGATAGCCGATAGCCGATAGCCGATAGCCGATAGCCGATAGCCGATAGCCGATAGCCGATAGCCGATAGTCGATAGCCGATAGCCGATAGCCATTATGCAATGATAATAAGCTCTCGAACATGAATATTCTTTTAAACAATATTTCTTCATTGACATTCATCAAGATTCAGTTGAAGAATCATGTAATTAGTAGATATTTATCAAAAAGTTATTACAATTGGAACCTCCGATCTAGCACGAACAGAACATTAAACTTCACAATTAATTTTTATAAAGGTGGTTTTTTGTAAAATGTAGATTATAATGATGGTTTTTTGTAAAATTGAGATTATAATGGTGGTTTTCTACAATTAACTTAATTAGTAAAATAATATTTAATAACCATACAAACGTGCTTTTAATGGAAATTGGTTTTTGATAACGGGTATAAATATAATGAGAATGTATCATGTGGATCCTCTCAATTTGGTGGACTCATGGATTCCCCTTGCACCCGTCGATTGCATTTTTTTGACGCACCAGATTTTGTCAGCGCATTAATGAAGCATGTGACTTGCACGTGTGCATTTGTCATGTGCACACGTGATGTGCACATGACAAGTGCACATACGTGGCGCAATCTGGTGCGTCCAAAAAATGCAATCAACGGATGCAAGAGGGGATCCACGAGTCCACCAAATTGAATGGATCCACATGATACAACCTCTAAATATATACAACCTCTAAATATAATAGATGCATTTTGCAATTAGTTGTTAGTTTGTTACAATGGTAGTTTTTGCAAATCACTATATTATAATAATAGTTTACTGGAATTGATTTTTTAATTAAACATTAACTCAAATTTAATCTGAATAGTCCATTAATCAAAATTGACTTATTATACATGATCTCAAACCTAACTCGAACCTACGCCATCAAGTCAACCAAAAGTACTTTGTTTGGTGAAGATTAGGGTTTAGGCAACTGGGGATGAGCGAGTTGAAATTGAGGACAGGGCTGGTTGTGGTTGAGAAGGTGGAAGGTAGATCGAGCGTCACTAGATGTTACTCCAAATACCCTCTCAAATTCATCATTCCTAAAAAGGTCTCAACTTCATCCTCAACAGCTCACTGCAATTATTACTTGTAACTGATATCATTTAACTGACTCAGGCTGGACCAAGTGCTGTTGATGCAGTCTGGATATACAGCCTCACTTACGGCGGTGGAATTGTTTCTGTAACTTACTCCCTTCCCTCTTATCACTTTTGTATTTCCTTTTTCCAAGTTGTTGATTGAAAGCCTTGATGCAATTTAGGGAGATTATATATCTTGTGAGATCACTGTTGGGCATGGATGCACCGCTGTTTTCACAACTCAGGCTTCCACCAAAGTAACTCACAATGGAATTTAACCCATCTTGTTCGTTGTTGATTTAATTCATTAATATATCTATTCTCTTGTTTTTATGTGTCAATAGGTGTACAAGTCATTGGGGGCTAAATGTTCCGAGCAAATCATGGAGGTAAACTCTTTTCCTGTACAGAATTTGTGGTCTGCACGCATTTGAATAAGATTTATTTTCATAAAATGATACAGACAGCTACTTCAGCACACATTGTGTTTGGTTTTGTGATTTATCAAAACTATGCTAATTCCATCATACATTTAACTTGGGCTTAATTTTCTGCACAGTAGGTGAATATTGAAAGTGATGCCTTGATGGTCCTTATTCCTGATCCAGTAACATGCTTTTTAGGGGCAATGTATACCCAAAAGCAAGTGTTTACTATGGCTTCAAACTCAAACCTTCTTGTGGTTGATTGGATAACCAGTGGTCGACATGAAAATGGGGAGAAATGGGATTTTGACCTGTACAGGAGTACTAATAACATCTTTGTTCAAGGCCATAAGCCATTGTTTCTTGATGCGGTACGAAGCTTTCTGTTTTTCCATTTTCACTTCAAACTGTTTACGTCTTATCTTTTGCACCCTTGGGAGTACACAATATGATGTACACAGTTCAGGATTTTTGTCGGGCTTCTGAACTCACCTCTCAAAATATTTTCTGTTCAAAAAAGGTATTACTTGAAAGCGGAAGCTCCATCAGCATCGCTGAGCGCATGCAGGGCTATCAAGTTATTGCAATGGTCATCATTTTAGGGTATGTGCTCGAGTGACATGTACTTGACAGCCGCATGAATTTAGGTTTCTTTGATTTAGGAAGTTTGAAATTTAATATCAATGAACTGAGTCTCATAGGTTTTGTTTTTGTATTAGGCCAAAGTTGGTTCATGTACAGCATAAATTTCAAGAGGACGTGAAACGATTGATGACTGAGCAATTATATACAACTTCCAATGTCAACGGATGCCACAAAAGAACCCGGCCAGGCAGTTATAAACTCGATTTTGTTGCTTCATGTAGTAACTTTGGTCCCAAGGTATTCAAGCAGATTAAAGCAATGACATGTACATGTTTCTGGTACACTATACCGCTTCCAATGTTTTTTAGCCCCTACTGATTTTTGCATCTGTATATGTGGAATTTGGATAATCAATTTATTTAATGGTGTGCCAGTTTTAGATATGCTCCATTTTCATCTAATATGCTTTATTTTTTTGTTTGCTTAATGTGGTTTGGAATTGTTTGAGGTCTTCTTTAATGATATATCTCTTTAGATCTGTTACAATAACTCTCCTTTTCGTTGAATGATGCAATCTGTACAGGGTGTTGGACTTGTTGTTCGATTAGCAGCTATGACAGCCGAGTCTATCTACAAATTCCTTCGGCGTCAGTTAGCTTGTATGGAGTCATCTCTTGGAGTATCACCTTATTCATGACCAAATTTACATCTACCTTCTCTCAAAATAATATCATTTGGAGTCCCAGATTCTAGGTACGCCAGTTAAACTTGTCAATTTCTTTGTAAGGTCAATTTCCCTGACACGATGATTGAGTTTTTGAGAAGAGCCAATTGCGAGGTTTAACATTTTCCTTGTAGTTGTGCAAGCAACAGGATACTAGAGGTCCTAATTTTACATGAGCTTTAAGATCAAACTGGAAAAGTGGAAAGCCGTTCATGTCAGACATTTTCAATCGAGTTCAAACTTGATTGTTTTTCATCCTTGCGTTAAGTGTTATCGAATCAATAAAACCCATTTTATTTTGGTTTTCATTTTTCTCGGATTTCCTCATGCTGCCTTGGTTCTTTTGATTTCACATCTACTCCAGGTGCCTGACCAACTCTACTGAGAGTTCTCTGGTCTACCTGGCTATCTTTGTGTCCGTTGCTATACTCAAGATAAAGATACCAACACATTTTTCATAGATTTTCATAACTGAACCGGCTTTTGTACTTGTTATGGCCCATGAAACGTCTTAATTATTATATTGTTCTCCTGTAACCTGTTTTCTCATACATGTAATAATGTGTGTAGACTTTAGTCCCCGGATAGATCACAAAGTTATGTCTACTCAAACCTCAGCAATCTTGATACAGTTTGTTTGAAGCACGACTACATTTTATTTGGCATTTTACATACAATATAACGGCCTGCAGCTTTCTTAGGAAAAGCCAAATAGCTCAGTTGACAAACTTGTGGATAGTAATTATGATTGCACTCAGTGGCGGAACCAGGACGAAATATTCGCCGGGGCTCAAAAGCTTAGGAGGTACGAGCTATCTGCAAATAATTTTAGCGGGGGCTCAAATAATTTTTTTAGGGGGGGCTCAAATAATTTTTTTAGCCGGGGCTCTAATAATTTTTTCAGCCGGGGCTCAAATAATTACTTTACCCGGGGCTCCAAATCAAATTATGATAAATTATACCTGGTAAAAAAAAAAAAAAAATTCTTCGCCGGGGCTCCAGCCCCCCTCCGCCCCCCCGGTTCCGCCACTGATTGCACTACAAATTTCTACAATAAAATGCATGGATTTCGGGTTTTCAACACTAATTAGCATGAATAGCTTCATAACGATCAAACCACTCGGTCTTAATGTGAATGTATATTTTAATTTAAGATGGTTAGTCCATGATGATATTTTAAAATGGACAAATCATGTGCTAATAATAAAGGTATATTGAGATAATAAATTCACTATTGTGAAGAACACAAATGTTAACTTTAACTTGGGACAAATATGACTGGAAACCCTCTTCACAGAGTTTTCTCTGCCTTCTCTCTCGCCTTTCGGCGGAGATAATTTTTGGACTATTTTCCTTCTTTGATGGAGGTTTCTTCATATTTGATGTTTCTTCTTTCTTTCCCTCCCTTTTGTTACTCTTTTCTAAGTTCCCTTTTGTTTCTTTTCGTTCTCTTTTCATGGAATTGGATCAGCAATGCCGGCGGCCAGTTCTCGGATGCTTTGTTATGAGTGCCCTCTTCGAAGGATCCCCCACATCGAAGGAGATAAGTTTCTATGCAATACTTGTAGCTCCTCTACGTTTTAGATTTCGGTTTTTTAGTTTTCGCATTGTACTGAGCGAGGCAAATGACTCGGTTTAGATATTTCAGTTAACTTCGTATCTTTCAGTTGTACTGAGTCAGGCTAAATTGTTATTTAACTTTTCAAGTCCTTGTGATGTACTCATTGGGCATTTGCCCTCATTTATCGAAAAAAATACTTGGAACAATTATGTAAATGACACACTTTTCTTTTGTGCAGTAGTTTGTAATGACAATTTAATGGTCAACAAGAATAAAACATATCTGCTGACTTGTGAATTAAGAATATAAATTTGTGGAAAAGTTAAAAGGAATGAGCTTGAAGTCTTTTCTGAATTAAGTCAAGTTAAAAGAAATATGAACGTCAATATACAATATGTTGTCAGAAATATGTCGACTAATGGGAGATATGTGTCTAATTCACACAATAAGATGAATAGTTCAAAGATATCACGCCTATTGAATAGATAGTAAAGAGGGCATATCGTACTGGCCAAATTGACCAATTTACCCCTCATCCCTGGGTGGTTGTGCAATTTTGGCATATAGTTATTGAATAGACAGTAAAGAATGCATAGAGTAAAAGTATTTAGGGGTTTTTTGATAATTTAATTGAATTTATCAAAATACCCTCTGGGTGGTTGTGCAATTTTGGCATGAAGGAAGGGCAAAATTGTCTATTTGGCAGTCGGTATGCACTGACGGCCGGTGCATTCAACATTTTTCTTTATTATTCAATTTCGTTCATGTGTAGAATTGTTGGAAAATTATTAAATGACTGAAGAAATATCAAGAACGGTGTAACTCCTTACGGCCGCTTATCGAAATTACTAGCATTATGGAAGAGAGTTACTCTTCATACTGGAAGACAGTTACTCTTCATGCTGGAAGACAAATTACTCTCTACGGAGTCAATTAGAAGTTTCTTTTAAAAGAAGGCCTCTCCAACGCAATAGATGTGATTTAATCATCAAATTTACGATTAAGATTGTGTCCTTCAGTCTTATAAAAATATTGACTCTCTTGATCTTAATACTAGGTCAATGAAGTTGTGTAAAGAATAAGGAAAATTGAAATCATATAATTAGAAAGGAAATAATAGAAAAAGCTGCTTAATAGGGGGGTTTGAACGCAAGTCAATCACCCCCACCACTACGCACTTTCCAAAATTTGACAGGGTATATGACCCCTGCCAGTCCATTCTAGATCTGCCCATGTCTACACTTAAAGGAAGACAATCAGTCTTAAAAATGAAATTTTCTAATGCATCGCTCCTCGGTGCACATCGAGGGCAAAAAAACCCAAAATATCCCTCAATTTCGTCACTAATGCCCAAGTTCCCCTTCACTCATTTTGTCCAAATTACCCTAATTGATGTTACTTGTCTTACTTGAAAATCACCAAATTACCCGGTGCATGTAGTACCACTCCTTAAAATATGGTCAAGCGTAAGTTACTTTTAATATGAGAAAAGTTTAAGAAGGATGTATAAGTATTTGTAAGATGGTGAGACATATCTCGATCGTTGATCACCAAATCAATCATAGCTTTCTTTATTTTAGGGAAGAAGTTAACTTTTGTCTCACAGAAGACTTTGGTAGACGGATTTCTACTACGAAATGAGTACAATTAGATATCAGATTTGTCCGTCATTAATTTTTGATTCATTTCCTCATATGTAATTGTTTTTATTAATTTATAAGAATGATGTTATTACCTTATTTGCAAAATATGATAATTTCCAATTTAGTGAAAAAGAAAAAAGTATGTAGTTGAACGCAAAACGACATGATTTACCTGTAAAACCACGTCGTTTTACAACTTATTCAACAATGAGAAAAGATTAAATAGGATGATTATATTTTCGTGAGAAGGTGAGACACAATATCTTCCCGTTCGTTATTAATAATCTAACGAACAAGATTTGATCTCAAAATAACTGTCAAATCCATCTGCCTTAAATTTTTTGCAAATTCAACCATCATATTTATTAAAAATCAATTTAATCGGGTTAAGTTTCAGGAGGACACTAAGTATTTGTGAGACGGTAGGACGAAATCTCAACTGTTGATTTGATTAATCTGACGGTTGAGATTAAAGTTAGTTTCTATTAAAGTTGGCGGTTGAATTTGCGAAAAACACGGGGCGGTTGAATTTTAATCTCATCCGTTGGATGATTGGAAATCAACGATTGAGATCATGTCCTACGTCTCACAAATATTTGATTGTCCTCCTAAATCTTTACCTCAATTTAATCTCATATTTAATCCTTCTGTTTCGCAAAAGTATAATGTCAATCTCGATCTCCACTTATTCAACAATTACAATTTAAGTTTATCGGATTCACATCAGGTGCAGAAAAAGTTATTTGTTGCGAGTCAAAACTATATAGTTTTGAAAAAAAGGTTCACTCAAAAGTACATAGGTTTATAATATAAAACTAAAACATCATCGGTTAAGTACTCGCAGCAAATAGCTGTACAACGTCAAATCCGAGTCCAAATTTATCTGTATTTTAGTAAAATTCATCATTATAATTAGTTATATGTTACAACTGATCTGTATCCAATTTTGTTTGTCGAAAATCCGTATAATTTGGTGTGAAACAATACTAAATAAATAAATAAAAGAAAAGAAAAGAAAAAAGCATAAATAAAGGAGTAATGTAAAAGGGGATACGCAGTAGATAAAATAAAACAAAGAGAAAGGCGAAGAAGACGAGAGAAACCAAAAACCCTAGCCGGACGAGATTTGATTTGAAAGGGTGAATCGAAGTCGCGGTCGGCTGTTAGGGTCGAATGGGGAAGAACAAGAAGAAGAGAGCGTCTACCAAGTATTGGTGTTATTACTGCGATCGCGAATTTGACGACGAGAAGATTCTCGTACAGCACCAGAAAGCCAAGCACTTTAAGTGCCACGTCTGTCATAAGAAGCTCTCCACCGCCAGCGGCATGGCCATTCATGTTCTTCAGGTTCATAAAGAGACCGTCTCTACGTATGCCCCCTCCTTATGTTCTCTAATGTTTTGATTTTGGAGTTGTTTCTAGAATGAAAATTAATTAACAAATTCCTTTTCATACTCGATTCAATTGGTTTACTTACTAGAATTTTAATGCTGTTTAGCGTCCCAAATGCAAAACCTGGTAGAGAGTCTACTGAAATCGATATTTATGGGATGCAAGGTATCCCGCCTGACGTCTTAGCAGCACATTATGGAGAAGAAGGTAATAATTTCCTGTTTGATATTGTTTTTTCTTTGGACATTCATGTTTCACTTTTATTTTTCTATACACTCCAACTATTTAATAAATCTCATGCTTGATGTTTTGGAGATTTCTTGTCTAGATGTCCACACCAGTAAATTGTTTAAATTGAATACACAAATATTTTTACATTACACTATACAACATTGAGCTGTATGCAATCCTGAATATACATTTTGTGTTTTCAGCTGCCCTCTCTAATCAATATGATATTTTTTTTCTCAGAGGAAGAAACTCCATCAAAATTGACAAAATATGACCCGACATTGCAGCTTCCTGGTTCAATGGCACCAGGATCTTTTCGAATGCCATATCCTCCTCAGTCAGCTGCCGGCATGAGGCCGCAAATGTATGTCCTGATTTTGAACTTTGCAGTATATTCAGTTTTTGACTATTAAGATCCACTTGAACACTGTCTAACACGACATTTGTCAAGTTTATCATCTGAGGCTTGCAAAATATGTTGCCCTTCTAGCACACGATTGCATTATAGAATCAGAATGTTTCCCCTGCATTTTTAAAATAGTTAATAACTGGATGCTCTCTTATTACATTTTATTATATTATTTAGTTGAAAGTTAGCTTAGTGTTCTGAATTGAAAATGATTATATAGGTCATATTTGCTAATGTGGCTGATACTGATCTGAACTGGATTAAACCAAGCAGGTATTGACAGTATTTCTAGACAATGAAGTGTGGACTTGATGAAACTTTTATTTATTTTTATTGTTGATTGTTGCTTGAGAATTGAATTAGATTTTTAGTGGTAATAGTATACTAAGTTTTTGTAAAATTTGATCAGTTTTGAATAATTGTCTGAACATAATCTTTCTCAATTATTGTGTACTTGAATAGTTAGTGTGTTATTTTGATTTTGTCAGGTATCATCTGATCAATGGTTCATAATTTACAAATTTCAATTTTGACTATAATTGGCAAGTGCATGAGCTCCCTGTTGTAATACCTGTATATCATCTAAATATTCCGTATTAATGCAGTTATCGTTTTAACAGGTACAACCCGGCAGTACCAAGACCACCAGTGGGTTGGCCCATGCCACCTCGACCTCAGCCTTGGTTGCAGCCACATTCTCTAGGTCATCCCCAAGGTCCAATGGGGGCAATAAATAGGCCTTTGTTCCCGGTGCATAATATGCAGCCCCCTCCAGCTTTGATCCCCCCTATGCACCCTCCCTTGCCGACAGTTCCTATTGCCCCTTCTTCTTCTTTTGCATCTATTCCAGTCTCTCAACCTCTTTTCCCTGTTGGTTCCAGCGCTAACTTTACCTAATCCAATTTCACCAATGCCTCTAGCGTCCCTCTAAGCTCTCCAATGAGCAGCTTCAATGGCACAGGTATTTGAGATTACAATTTGCTATCTGCGACATAATTGCATGATTTTATCAGAAATGTTGTTTGAAAGCCAACTCTGCTAATTAGCAAGAGCTGTTATTTAAAATATTTTACCGGTAATTTAATAAACTTCATGTATGTACTGGTATCCCTGTTGCAATGCGAGGATAGTTTGGAATTTTCGCCGATGACAAACTTATATGTTAGCTTATAGTACTTTTTTGGAAAAAATGATAACAAAATTGAAACTATCTATTTTTCCAGTAATTAGAAAATGCGAGAATACATTTGAGTGGGACAACTGGTTATTTAATTAGATCAGTGTTCATGATGCTTGACATGGAGGCAGTTGCTTGTTTCTTTGATTACTGCATATGATATGACTTAGAAAACGGAACCCTGTCATAGGTTACTGGTTTTAGCTGTCAGCTTTCTTATCATAACTTTTTAAGGGGCATTTTCTCTACGTTACTCTGTGCTTGATGTTTCAGAACCCTATAACTAATTATGATAAGCCTATGTAATCATAATTCATTAATGTGTTCCCCCACTTTTTCTCATGCATACCTAACCTCTCATGAGGTCGTCGATCATACTTCATGTAGCATTCAATTTGGCAAATGTAATTCATTTAATCACCATATAGCTTCACTTACTACTTGCTATCAAGACTTCATGTGATATAAGCTCAATAGTAAAGTTTTTTGTCATATTATAAAATTGAGTGGGCTCTTTACTTTTTTCTAATCTGAGACATGTTTTTGATTGATGGTATTAGCTGATTTTCCATAGCATATATCAGTGCGGTCTATGGTAACATCTACAGTAGATTCCCCCATGAAAGAAAAGTTATTGAGTGTTATTCTTATAGTAATATCTGGTTATATTGTAGGTGGTGCCAATGAATATGCACTCATATGCTTCCGGTCCAAATACTGGCGGTCCTTCGATAGGGCCACCTCCTGTTATTGCAAACAAAGCTCCTGTTGTCAACCCATTAGCAAATGAAGTGTATTTGGTTTGGGATGACGAGGCAATGTCGATGGTTAGTCCTTTTGTGATCATTTCTAAATATCATCTTTATTAGGCATATATATGACCTACCTAATTCTCTTAATACTTTCGTAATCAGGAGGAAAGAAGAATGTCTCTGCCCAAGTATCAGGTGCATGATGAATCTAGCCAGGTAAGTGTAGTTTACTGTTAAAATCTCATGGATATATGAGCCTAGTTATGTTGGCATTTTCGGAAATTTGTTATGTTTCGTACGTTTATATCACTTGACGTGCATATACGCTTCAGTGAAGCCATGAGTTTTAATTTATGTGCCCATTATTGCTGGGCGTGGTGGTAAGACCTTTCAAGTGCCATCTGTATTATGGTCAGCAAAAGGTATTTTTGTATTATTATGTTGATTATTAGTCATGAATAGCAAAAAATGTGCAACTCAGACAGCCCTTTCGTGGTTCAGTATGTATTTAACTCTTATACGTTTATCCAGTTTAAATAATTCTCCAATGTTGGTAAATGTCTTAAAAAGGTTTGTGGTAATTTAATTTTCAATTTACATAGTGAAACTTTTTAACATTTATGCATTACGTATGTGAATGTTACATCTGTGGCTCCATGCTTTGTTCAGGTCAGCTTCTGTTGTATTGTTTATTCCTATGGAGTCTTTTCATTTTGGATGTTCATGCTTTTGTAGACTCAGTACAATGTTTTTACTGTGTTTATGGTACTTGATTTTTCTTCTTCCTTTTACCAGATGAGCTCTGTTGATGCTGCGATAGACCGACGGATACTGGAAAGCAGGCTTGCCCACAGGATGGCATTTTAGGCTAGATGCTTATTGTGTCTTTCATTGGTTTAATCTAGTTGAGACATTTTCTTTTGGTTGGTCTGACATCTCTGTGCACTTGGGGCCTTAACATTTATGTTGTATCCTACAATGATCAATCAACATAGTGAAGGGAAACGTAACATGCAGATATTTGGAATGCAGATGATTTTTTTACTTTCAAATACCTTTTGATGAAGATGCTTTTTATTTGGAAATTATTATGATGATATTGGGTTTGACAGGGCTGTTTTGAGACTGAATCCACTTACTTATATATGCCCAATGCTTCATATACTGAATTTTTCAATGTTCTTAAGAAGTTGCTTTCGAAGTTTTATTTGACTTGTTCTTGCAAAATAACAGATGTGTTACCAGCCGAATGGAAATAAGTATGACAACAAATTATATACTTTCAGCCTGGTTTAGCTGCCTTTTGGACTCAGTTTCTGTTTGTAAATTCACTGGAATGAAAATGAAATGAAAAAAGTTCTAACCAAATGATTTTCTGAAGGAAAATTTGGGAGAAAGTTAACATTTGATTATCTTACTTTTTGTTCTTTGGTGACTAATCTTGCCTCATGTAATGGAAATGCTCGAGTCTTTGCAGTTAAATTATACGGTTTAATAGAAAGTACTGCTGGTGGGTGGGATGTGGGGTGAATCCCATCTTCTTTGTTTTATAACAAACTACAAGTTAACAGGTGAAGCAAAGGTGATAGTTCCTAAGAACTGAACCAGAGTTATTTCGTCACTAATGGTGAAGGTTGGAGTGGCACAATCAATGAACCAAAAAATCATAAATTTATCACGACATGCCAAACAACGGAACACATTTCATAAGTTATGCAAGGATCCAATGATCTTACGCAGATAGTGTTGAGACTAGCACTTTTTTCATATGTTCAGTCTATCACATTGGGAGATGGCCAAAACCTGAATGGGGGCATTGGACCACTAAGTGCGCAAATCAATATCCAAGTCTGTGCAGTGCCGCCTGAACCCTTTTAACATAGATAATTTATAAATGATTCAAAATTTCAAATGGCTGATTGATGTATGACTTTTTAAGTTCCGTGTACGATTTATTCAACGTGTGCCATAATGTTCATGCGTCATACCATTTAAAGAATGACATGTGGTAGATAGAGTTGTACTAAGGGCATATGGAATCTATAATTCCATGAGGTGCTCACAGTCATTAGAAATATTATAGATGACCAGTGTATTATGGAATTTGGGTGTTCTTATTAAATGTGTCTAAAAAGTCCTGAATATGTAACTATGATTCAGTTTCAGATAAAAAACTTTACATGGGTAACAATCAAGTTTTCTATGTTAGTGGGACTGCTTCAATCACCCAGAGACTTTTTTTTTGATTCAAGGTGAGAATATTTCATTAGAAAAAGATATTACAATACGTGCAAATCAAGCATAACCGAAGGGACATATTCTAAGATAATTCTACGTCGAGGAAGTCTCATTTATGAAATTTGTGAAGCAGGTCATGATCGGCGCCATCCCAACCAACTCACCAAAGTCCATACACCATCCGGACTCGAGAAAACCCCCCAAAGAAGCCCAGACTATAGACCAAGAGGGCATCAAGACCAAGAAAAGCAGGAAAAAACTTACGCAAGGGAACTGGCCCAGCAGGCCCACAAGCAAGCAAGGCCCAGCCGCGAGAAACCCTAGCACGCCGCTCCTCCCTCACGTCCGCCGAGCCTCAACCGCCACCCACTCACCCACCTCGCTTCATTCACCACTCGCCGCCCAAGATCTGCAGCCAATCGCCCAAGATCCTAGTTGATCCGGCCATTCCAAAGCCCATTCCAACCTCTCGCCTACATCCCCGCTCAAGCCGCGACCCCTTCCGACGCTTGTCCACCACCTGGCCGGAGACCGCACAGAGGCTTGGATTGAAGACCAAGCCTTGGATCTTTCGCAAGTGCCGTCAACCAATCAGTGAACGAGCTCCCGGAAGCCATAGCAGACTTCACCCCTCAAACCACCACCCACCACACGACTATCCCCCCGAAACGGGACCAGAAAGCAAGCACCAAGGCTTGACAGAAAACTAGCTCAAGGCTAGAGGAAAGCTAGCATAGATGCTAGAGCAAAGTAGGAGGCAAGCCTCCATTATTGAAAGGAAAACATTACGAAGCGAATGAGATCTACACTGCCGCGGGCGGAGGAAGACTGACCTCCTCCCCGAGAGGAGGGGTGTCTTCCCCACCCTATACGAAGATTTCAAAGAAGGCTCCGAGAGAGGTTTCAGTAAGAGAGAGAGCAATTACCCACAGACTAGACTCATGAAACTTAGTCACTCTAAATAAGGTTAGGTTATTCAAGGCCTTAAAAGAAACTTAATCTCCTTTATAAACCTTTTGATGACTTAGGTTGTAAGTAGGAGAAGGGGAACATTAGAGGCACTAAGGGGAAATAAAGTAATAATATATGGGGGAAATTAGAGTCTTGTATGTTTCAAATGAAAATATCTGCACCCCATGACAAGGAATTAGTGAATCAATACAAAATGATTTATTAGGGGTTAGCCCAGTTGGCAAGATAGAGCAAAGATCGGAAATGCCAATCATCACACAAATTTGATTTCTAGTGTGGACATAGTATAGGGGTTCTATAGGATACAGTAGATAAGAATAATTAAATAGCTTGAGAATGAGATTGTTCATACCTCTGACCATTTTTAAAAAACTTTAAGGAACAAAAAGCTTTGAAACATTCTGTGAGCAATGTGTGTTGTCTAACAACACAAGTGATTTTTTAAAACTCACACACCTCTTACACTATGTTAGAATACATTTATGCTAATTTTTGGGGCTATAGCAAACTTGGACCTTTAGAGAAAATAAATATTTTGATATTTTCTTAGCATAATAGTTGATTATTCTATAATAGTATGGGTAAATCTCTTATAAAAGAAGGATGATATTTTAGGTAAGTATAAGGGCTGAAAAACTAGAAGAAAACGATATTGAGAAAAGGGTATAGCACTTAGAACCTATACAAGAAAACTTGTTACCTCATCCATCACACACAAAATAGAGGAAGCATTTAAGAAAGCATGAGAAAAGTTTCAGACCTACTACACCTGTTCATATGTGAATTTGTATATCTGCATATGACTGCATCCCGATCAATTTTAGATTTCTCGTAAAACTGGCCGCTATTTAAGATGAAGTATAATGAAAAACTCTAAGATGCGAGACATTTTTTCAAAATACTAAGGTATCTTAACTTTGGATGCATCATAGTGACCATTACAGGATTAGAAGAAATGACGATCAAAGAACTAAGGACTCACATAGCAAATTTTCAAACTACAACTAAAAATGAGACGAGTTATAGCAAATGATAAAAGTGGAAGAGATAGATTTTGTGAACAATGAGGACGTGGTCACGCAAAAATTGACACTGTAAGTCTGTAACAGTCAAAATTATAATAATGATGTAAATTTAAAATATTTACAAAGAATTTAATGAGGAGACAAAATGGGATCTTGATGATTCCTCAACAAAATGGAAACATGAAAGAAATAATAAAATATTATCAACATGATATGAAACATGTTTATAAGTAAGAGCGTGGTCTACATTTCAAATATTCTCCATAAAAACGTTTAAGAAAAAATACTAAAAGAAACAAGTAATGAAGAAAATCTAATATCTATCACTTAGTATTTTCATAAGCATATCCCTTACACACTTACTAGATAAGTGGGGTATGCTTTATGATAAAAGTAATGATTTATCTTTAATAGTTATGAGATAAATCAAAATGGTATATACCATGGTTTTCATTTTGAGTTAATTACAGTTGACTTTCTGTATAATAGGTCATATTCCATTCCACCAACCTTATATTGTAATATTACATTCAACCATCTATATAATTATCGTCGTTACCAAATAACCACCTATGATAATAGCGAGGTGGTTAAATGATAATAGAAACAATTATAGAGGTGATGAAGTGAAACTTCATTTATTGTAATAAAAATATTATTTTTATATTAACAAGTTAATATAAGTAACGAATTTTTTTACGGAACAATGATAGGTGATTGTTTGTTAACGGCAAACGTTATACATATGGTTGAATACAAAATTACAATATAAGGGTGGTGGAGTAGAATATGATATATATATTATGAAGGTGGTCATTTGTAATTAATTCTTTCACTTTAAAAAATATAAGAACTCAAAGTAACTAATCCCACGTTTAGAAGATACGTAACTCTATCCACTTCATTAGAAATAATAATAAAAATGACAGAGATAATCATGTTAATGATGAAAGAGTCGCCCCACACACGAAGCCTAGAAGATGTGCACTACGTAACTGAACACAATGGCAACCTTACATTTTTTTGTTTCTTTATTGATTGTCAATTAATAAAATATCACGAGGCGATTTAAAAAACTTAGAGAGATGCATTTTAAAGCTATTGCGAAAGAATGCTACTTGAAAATTTTGTTCACTTCCGAAAGGACATAATGTGATTGTGATGTGTTTTAGATTGATGTACAGAGAAAAATAAAACATAATAGAGATGAATTTGGTGGAAAAGGATGTTATTAAAAAATCAATTTCTATTATTACTAGAATAAAGCCAGTTAACCTAATCTTATTTTTGGAAGCACAAATAATTTCAAGATACGTCAAATATATCAAGAAGATATAAAAATTACCTAATTAAAATATCATAATAATTTCTTCGCTAGACTTTTCTACTATGACAATTCAATTAAGTATCACGCAATTGATATTAACCCAATTTCACCGCTAGGCTAGGTCAAGCTAATAACTAAACATTCAATTTATAACAAAAACATAATTCACTAAATTGAAACATGCTATTTAATAATTTCATACAATGTTGCAACGAGATAGGATTATTTGCGACCCAGCAGATATCCTATGATCTCTATGACCCCTGCATCGGACCGATGGACCGATTTGATCCAACGGTCCACAATACCTTTTTGAATTTTTTTGTGTGTGAAAAAGTCAAAATGCACGCGTGCATGTCAAAATGTGCAAACATGCTAAATAGAAAGTGGAAACAGTTGAAATCCCAAAATGCACAAATGCACTGGGGTCGTATAGGAACTGCACTCATGTTGCAAATAAATTCTCCAAACTGTCAAATGATTTAGCTACTCATGGAAAACATTGTAACAAAAACAGTAAATAAAATCGAGTTCGAAAAAAGTAGCAAATCTGAAGACAGTATGAAGCTAGATGCCTAAGGTCTCCGAAAAAGGATTTGGACACTAAAGAATTACGGGTCGCGGACCTTAATGAATTAAGCTGGTGAAGTTCTTGAATTAAGCTGGTCTGACAGATCCGAGGCCACTAAAGAATTATGGGTCGCGAATCCTAATAAATTATGGAAATTCTTTAGCGTTCGCGGCTGGAGTCAGCATGATGTCATCCAACGCAATTCTGCTTCTTTCCTCATATCCGAGATCCGAAAGTGCCTAAATTGTTCAATATGCGTGAAAAAAGCTCTCATACAATCTGAATATGTCTAAAATAAAAAATATCATAAAAAATATTTTACAAATAAAACATATAAAATAAATGAAATTAAAAACATGATGATCACATAAATACTCTCCGTCAACTAGACCAGTGATCACAGTACCCATAGCCAAACATGTTACTGTCTTATTTAAAGTTGCCCCCACTTATTCAATTTATTTAAAGCATCCATTGCGTACTCGCATTGTATGCTATAAGCTTGACCTTGAGTTTTATAGATGATAGAGTTCACCACTGGTCCTTTCCTCTATGAAATGCAACCCTGCCTTACACAGAGATTGAGAAAAATAGAGTAAGAATCTCATGGCTGCAGCAGTCTTAGTTGGAGATCAGCAAGAACCGAAGAGTTACTGGAGATTCAGCAAACAGGATTTTCTACCCGAACAGTCATTTCAAAATTGGGGAACATATGCTCATGCACTGTCTCAGATTCCTTCGAGGTTCAAGGACCGTCTTATAAGCAGATCAGATGAAACAATTGAGGTACATGAACTTCGAAAGCGCAGCGAGTATGACATGAAGAAATGCCTCACTTGGTGGGATTTAACTTGGTTTGGTTTCGGAGCTGTTATTGGAGCAGGAATTTTTGTGCTTACCGGCCAAGAAACTCATGATCACGCTGGACCGGCTATCGTACTGTCATATGTTGCTTCTGGTATTTCAGCTATGTTATCATTTTTTTGCTATACAGAATTTGCTATAGAAATTCCTGTGGCAGGCGGGTCGTTTGCGTATCTTAGAGTAGAGTTAGGCGATTTCGCAGCATTTATAACTGCTGGAAACATTCTCTTGGAAAGTATTGTGGGAAGTGCAGCAGTAGGAAGAGCCTGGACTTCATATTTCGCTACCCTTTTGAATCGATCCCCCGACTCATTAAGATTTCATACCAATCTCACTCAAGGTTTTAATTTGTTAGACCCAATTGCAGTTGTTGTCCTGGTAATTGCTGCAACAATTGCTATGCTCAGCACTAGAAAGACTTCACTCTTGAATTGGATCGCGTCTGCGGTGAACACTTTAGTTATTCTGTTTGTAATAATTGCAGGATTTTCTCATGCTAACACTGCCAACCTTACGCCATTTATGCCTTTCGGAGTTAGAGGGGTGTTCCAAGCAGCTGCAATTGTCTACTTTGCTTATGGTGGATTTGACAGCATAGCAACAATGGCTGAAGAAACTAGAAATCCATCCAGAGACATACCAATAGGTCTACTTGGATCAATGTCGATGATCACCGTTGTGTACTGCTTGATGGCTCTCTCCCTCAGCATGATGCAAAAATACACAATGATAGACAGAAATGCTGGTTACTCGCTTGCATTTCAAAGCGTAGGAATGAAATGGGCTAAATACTTGGTGGCGCTAGGAGCGCTAAAAGGGATGACAACGGTTCTTCTCGTGGGTGCACTTTCGCAAGCACGCTACACTAGTCACATAGCGAGAGCTCATATGATACCTCCTTGGTTTGCTTTAGTACACCCTAAAACAGGAACTCCAGTATATGCAACTTTGCTTATTACAGTCTTCAGTTCATGCATTGCCTTCTTTTCGAGCCTCGATGTCTTATCAAGTTTGTTGTCGATAAGCACACTCTTCGTGTTCATGATGATGGCAGTTGCGCTGCTAGTGAGGCGATATTACGTAAGAGGTGTTACATCACAAGTGAATCTCTTGAAACTTGTTGTATGCTTGCTGATCATAATATCTTCATCAATGGGAACTAGTGCTTATTGGGGACTATCGGAAAATGGGTGGCTTGGGTATACCATTACAATTCCAGTATGGTTTTTAGGAACTGCTGGCATTGCATTTTTCTTGCCTCAACAGAGGACACCGGAGAATTGGGGAGTTCCAATGGTACCTTGGCTTCCATCACTATCGATTGCCATTAACCTCTTCCTCATGGGATCGTTGGGCGCAAGCGCCTTTGTGAGGTTCGGCGTCTGCACGTTCGTAATGCTGGTATATTATGTGTTCTTTGGTCTTCATGCAACTTATGACATGGCTCATCAACAATACACAACAAAGCCTATGAGAACCGAAGAGGGTACTGAAAGTGCATTGCCATGATTCGGAAATGTACAGGGTGAACAAAGGATTAGCTTCTCCTCCATGTTTCCTTTATAGATGATGCTTCCATTTGCAATCAAATACACAATATGTACATATATACAATTAATTTGAGAGGTGAAAAGCTTCTCAAATCAATGTTTAAGTCAGCTATTTGTACTGCAATTATGTACACTAGCTTATGCTTCTTCAATTATGATCTAAGCTCAAAATAACATTTTCTTATTATTTCATCTATACTACCAGTAAACACAATGGTGAACAATTATATGAAGGAAAGGAAAGAGATGATATACAAGTAATGTGACTAGTTGAAGCCCGCGACAGATTCACAAACAATAACTGGATTAACCAGTTATAAATGAAGTAAAACTCAAAATTTTATTTATCAAAATTGAAAACTATCAAAGATTTGGCAAGTTATTTCAATGAGAAACAACTCTAACCTAAACTAAAAGAGAAGTTATGTGGGATAATTCTAAGTTTAAAAAAGGGACAATTGCAGTAAACCATCATTATAATGTGCCAATTTGCAGAAAACCACCACGGTATCAAGAAATTACCAAACGAGTATATTATAATGCTGCCGTTAACCAAAAACCACCAGCCCTACTGTTCCATTAGGATTTGGTAAACACGCGCGTATTAAACGCGTGTTCAAAAAATTAATTGACAAAAAGTAAATCGGTAATTTTAATGAAATTACTTGCCAAAACACTAGTCGAATTAGGGTTACTCGTCGACGCCGCTCGAAAGGCAATACGCTCACCTCATTGCTCGATACTGGATTTCCGAATTTGTCTTCTCAGTTCGATTTGTGTTTTCAACAATGGCTGCTCGAAGAGGTATGTTCCTGGATTCTGTTGCAATTTAGGGTTTAGGGTTATGGTTGTCTGTTGAATCCATCTCTAATGATTCAATTTTAGTTATATTTGCAGACGATTCAATCCATGAAGAGGATATCAACCATTCTGTTGAATCGGATATGGAATCAAACCTAAATGACAGTGAGGAAGATGATGCATTATTTGAGAAATATGTAGGTGCAGATGCGAGTGAAGAAGATGTCAATGAGCTTGTTGAGAACGTCGATGGCATTGGTAATACTGATGTGCGAGACATGTTAAATTAAGAGGATATCAATGAGTATGAAGATTTCGAAGGACTTGTTGAGGTTGGGAGTGGTTCGAACAGTAATCTGAGTTTTCGAAGCTTCAATCCCGAAACAGACTTCAAAATGCAGATAAAATTGGAGGTGGGGATGTTATTTGCCTTAGCAGATATATTGAGAAAGGCTCTAAGACAGCTAAGTATACAAACCGGTGGTGATTTTTATTATCTCAGAAACGATCAACATAGATTATCAATCTTTTGTGATAGAAAATGTGATTGTCCGATGCGTCATGCAAGAAAGAATTGCGGTTGTGGAGTTCGAAAGTGTGGATTTTTTGTGAATGCAAGTAGGTATGCAGAGGATGGCTCATTCCAAGTGAAGTCATTTGATCAGGTACATGAATGTGGAAGAGTAAACAGAAATACAAAGGTGACATCAGTTTGGCTGGCTGATAGATACGTGGAGCATCACAGGGATGATCCCACTTGGAAGCTCAGTGCATTTATCACTCACATTTTGCGAGATTTCAAGGTTGAAGTTTCATACATACAAGCTTGGCGAGCACGGAAGCGAGCAAGGTTGATGATTTATGGGGATGGCAATGACGAATATGGAAAAGTATGGGATTATGCTACCACGATCATAGTCAGAAATCCGGCAGTTCGGCGTATGTGAAAGTCTCCTTAGAGAATCGTGAGAGACCATTATTTGAACGGTTATACATCTGGTTGAGTGCATGTAAGGAAGGGTTTCGTAGGGGTTGTAGGCCAATAACTGGGTTGGATGGTTGCCATTTGAAGGGACTATACTCTGGACAGATTTTAGTTGTTGTCGGTATAGATGGGAACAACAACATATTCCCCATTGCATACGCAGTAGTAGAGGCTAAGCGGAGAGAAACATGAGGGTGGTTTCTAGATATATTGCTGAGAGATGTTGGTGAATCTTGTTTAACATTTATTTCTGATCGACAAAAGGTAATTCCTTAGAAACGAAGATAATAATTTTCTGACAGTTGTGATATATGATTGACACATTTGAAATTTTATGCAGGGTTTGATTGAGGCTCTCAACGCTGAATGTAGTGAACGTCCTATATGTACAAGGGTTTGTGTTAGGTACATGTACAATAATTTCAAGACAAAGTGGCCGGGACAAGCCTTTAAGAACAATATCTGGGCATCAGCAAGAGCTATTACGAAGACTGAGTTCGAGGCAGCAATGGAACAGATTAGTGAGGGTACTTACCGCTATCTCATGAGTCAAGATCCAAATACATGGTCCAGACATGGGTTTGATGCCTGCACAAAGAGTGATATCTTGCTGAATAATATATGTGAGAGTTTTAACTCTTATATATTACCAGCAAGGGATATGTCAGTACTGCAAAAGGCGGAATGGATTAGAAGGAAGTTGATGGCGCGATTTGTAAGAAAGCGGGAAGGAATGAAAGGATATCAGCATGATTTAACTCCAAATGCACGAAAATTGGTGGAAAAGTCTAAAGGAGTGAGTGTGAACTGTCGTTCATTTTACAGCGGGGCAGACACATATGAGGTGGACCATCATGAGAGGCGCTACTTGGTGGATCTTGTCAGTTGGACATGCTCATGCTTTAAATGAGAATTAACTGGCATACCCTCCCCTCATGCGGTTTCTGCTATATTTGATTTAAGAGACTATGTTTTTTGGGTATTATGAGCTGATCAGATTTAAAGCTTTTTGTGTATTATAAGCTTTTTGTGTTCTATGTGCTCCTTTTGTATATCATTATGCATAAAACTTTGTAATTTGCATTATCCTTGCATATGAATGATAGAGCACTGTTGTATGCTGTTTTAGGTCCTTTACACTGCTTATATTCTAACATATTTTAGTGTAAGATTACGCTTTTGGTGTAGTTTTATATCTCAGGTTTAAAAGAAGAGTTAGAACAAAAGTGTAACAAGAAGGCTGAATCTCGGAACAAAAGACAACAAAGTGACAAAGAGCCAAAGACAACAAGCGCGAGCAGTGTGGCGCGCGAGTATGGGTCGCGAACAGCATAGCAAAATGATGATGTCAGCAATCAGCGAAATATCAGGAGCGATGACGTCATCACGCGCAAAGAATATTTCTAAGTCGGTTTTCGGAGATCAAGATATTCCCAAAGCTGATTTTTAGAGATAAAGATGATTTCCTACATATTTTCTTGCCTAAATATTCGTGGAAACCCTAGGAGGCAAGAGTATAAATACAAAGCTTCATGGAAATCATACATATGCTGCGCAGAGGGAACCAAGCGGCTCAGAGCAGAATTCAGACCTAGCCGTGCACGCAAGCTACCGACGCGAGCCAGACGACGCATCACTCAGATTTGTTTTGTTACTTTAGTTGTTCAATATTTATTCTTGAGATGTATACATTCAGTATGAGTAGCTAACTTACTGAATTCGGTTTGGATTCAGATCTATGAATGACATGTTTTGAGGTTTTGTTCTTAATTGCATGATAAGTTTAGTATTATTATTCCAAGCTCAATTTCATGATAATTAGGTTAGACAATTAAGCGAAGCCTTGCACCGCAGACTTAGTTGTAAAATCTGTTATCTATAGTTAAACTATCAAAAGTACATGACTGTGAATGATAGGAGTAACACTAGAATAGTCGATAGCTACCTTGACCGGATTCGTGGTTGACTAGACTAGAATTGAGTAATAATATCATACGGACCTTGACCGGAATGTATGTATAGGTTATTAAGCTGTGACAGGACCTTAACTGGCGTGAAATTTATATCATGTATCTTTAGTGACCAATGATATACATGGAAATTCATAGTGAAGAATCTGAACCGAGCTCATCTAGTGCATATTTATTAACTTCTTGTGTGACTACTTTCTGATTGTACGCCAGTTTCACTTGCGCATCTGTTTTCTTTTCCTTTAATTGTTTCACTCACAAACCCCAATCTTTAGTGTAGATCAAAAGAAGATTTCTCACCGTTCCCTGTGGATTCGACCCCAGCTTACCAATATTATACTAGTAGGAGAGTCGGGACAAATTTGCAGCACTCAACGACGTGCTCGTCAATGAACAAATTCCCTTTTGGTTTCAATTTAAATTCCTTTTGTTTTCAATCTAAAAGGTACATCCTGCATACCTGTCAAATTCCCTGTTGTTATCAACAAATATATTCTTAAAATACCCAGTGCTATAAGTAATCCAAAAGTTACACTTTACAATTGAGACAAATTTTGACACAAAAGTTCCACATCAGTTGACTCAGTACTTGAACATAGCATTTACAAACACAACCAATAATGACATACACAGAATTATAAGTAATCCAGACATGTCGCAGCGCTTTTTACTAACTGCTATTCGAACGTTTTTAAGCTCTTCCTCAACCACTTCGATTCGCCTTTGTAATTCCCAGACTTCCCCTCTCTCAGACACTAATTTATTGATAACTTGGATGACTCTTTCACGGAATTGGTCATCCTTCCACTTAAAAAACTTACATCCCTTTGCTTCAGTTCCGTATAGACGACATCCGTAAAACCTTCTTCCATAGTTTAGTTTTGTCTGCGCAACTGATTCTTTAGCTAACAAGCCACAAAAGCAGGTCATCCTTTGCGAGTTTATTGATGTAGAACTTGAGCTTGCCATTCTTCAGCCTGTAACAAATTCACATACTTGCATAAGCTTTTTTGTGTGAAACTCACATACCGCAAAAATGTGTAAGAACACACAATATAGACTGTGAAAACCCTTGATTTCATGAACACTCAAAATTGTAACAACGATCAATCCAATATCAATAAACAGTAAGGGGCATTGAGATTTAAGTCATAGAACATCACGAAACGGGTTTACCTGCCAATATCTGAAGGCCCACACGCTCCGATTTTGTGTCAAAACTTTGATTTTGTTGGAAATCTGAAAATGGATCGCACCGCCGATCGAGGTTTGATTGCGGCAGAAATATGATTAGGGTTACTCAATTTTGAAGAAGCGATAGGGTATCTTCTGTATAAATGAAAATATATAATAAATATTATTCAATTAATAAGCCCACACGCTTTTAACGGTTCAATTAACGAAACAATAGGGCTGGTGGTTTTTGGGTAACGGCAGCATTATAATATACTCGTTTGGTAATTTCTTGATACCATGGTGGTTTTCTGCAAATTGGCACATTATAATGGTGGTTTACTGCAATTACCCCTTTAAAAAACTACGGGCTAGGGCCCTTTATCGTAATGACTAGACTCTCACGGGAGGAAAACGTATTAAATATATTAGTAATCAAGTATACCAAGTATTATTAATTACAGTATTGAGGAGTTTACCAAGTCACTCGATCAGAACTGGAATGGCCGTTGCAGGAACTTTTTCGACCTTCAAGTCATTCCCAAAATAGTCAAAGCTGATATGAAAAAAGATATGAAAGAATACGGTGGAGATATGACTAAAAGGGTTGAGGCTCGAAGACAGAAAGTGTTTGATATTCAGTGTCAAATTCGTGATTGGCTTGAGAATATTTAAATTATGATGGATGAGAGTTTAGAGTTACAAGTTACAACAATTTAGGAAGATGCTACACTATCAATTCATCTACAACTGTCCGCTTATAAAAATTATTTGGATAAAGAAAGGTGACTTGAATTCTAGATAATTTATAATGTACTTAGTAAAGAATAAAAGAAGGGCGAACAGGATTGGGTCGGTTAAGAATGCGTATGGGTCAATGTCGTTTGAGAGAGATGACATTGCTAGGACTTTCTCTGATTTTTCAAGAACTTGCTTCAGATAAAATTTCAAAAAAGTCCCATGTCGACCTAGCACATATCATGCGATCTTTCCAGTGGTGCACAATTTATTTTTTTGAATTTTTCTGTTAGCAGAAAAGTCAAAATTCACATGTGTACGTTAAAACGTACAAACACGCAAATAATAAGTGCTTAGAGGCAAATTAAAAATGCAAACATATGTATTAAAAGTGTAAATAGACAAATTAAAAGTGCAAACAATTGATAAAAGGAATCAACTCAACCTGTATTGCTTTAATCCAAAAATCCGTAGCCCATCACATGCAATGGATTACCTCTCCATCAATTGGTGCAATACTATATAAAACAGTTTCCACCATCATATCTAAACGGTTTTAGGAGAGAATTGCCTCACATTATTAGAGAAGCTCAAGCTGCTTATATCCCGAGAAGAGTTATTTAACTTATTTTAACATGGTATGGGAGGAAGCATCTTAGTGGGAGACACATGATGAAGATTGATCTGTGCAAGAGTACGATACCTGATGTAGGAATAATACATATTTGGAGAAACATAAATATCTGAATGATATTTGATCCCGGTATATGTATTTTAGATAAAAATAATTTAATATTTCTAGACATTATTATTTGCATAATAATTGTCTAGAAAACCAAAAAAACATTTCATATTTCCATGTAATTTTTTAGTCTTCTTAGGCACATTTATGTTGTTTATTTTTAATTAAATCTCTATTATAAAAAGGGAATACATGATTTGTATTTTGAAATCATCTCATTAACAATCAAATTATATTTTTTTGGTTTTATTTCAGATTTTCAGATTTATCCACTGCCTTTGTGGACCTTCGAGCTTCGGCTAGAAGTAAAACACCTTCGGGTTATCTTTATTTACGCTTCCGCTACGTCAATTGGTATCAGAGCCAAAATTAGAATGATTTTGTGGCATATATTTTTCAATCATTCTCCTCCTCATGCGTTGCCATGAATAGATGGGATGCTTGGCAATTATTTTTCTCTCATTTTGTATTTTTCGCCACCATATGTCAGCTTCCAATCGTAAATATTGAGCAACATGATAAGCTTGTTGATAATGAGGAACATAATAGATATTCGAAATATCTATCAACGTTGTATAACCAATTGGAAAAATCATCCGCATCAAATACTCCTTTGAAAGTAGGGGTGAGCAAAATTCGGTAAATTCCGATTTACCGAACCGAATTTTCTTTACCGATGAGTTTCGGATCGGGAAAATCGGTAATTCGGGAAAATCGGTAATTTACCGAAAACATTTTCGGTAAAATACAATCGGGAATCGGAATGAATTATAATAATCGGGAATTTCCGATTTTCCCGATTTCCCGAACAAATAAATTTAATATATTTTAATTTATAATATATAATTAAACTATATGCAAATTTATAATTAATTATTGATCTTAAATTTATTAAAATATAATTGGAAGGTGAAGAGGTGTGAGGCGACACGCGACGGTAAAGACTTCAAACCCTAGGCAGCGCGATTCCTATTTTTGCCGCTTCTCAACTCTATCGCATTCGCATATCGATTCATCAAGTCAAACAAATGGTGGTGGGAGATGATATTGAAAGTATTTCTGAAAAAATACAGACATTGGAGTCTCAAGCACCCCATACGGAGACTGAAACAGAAATTGAGGTTGTGGCTTCAAAAGGGAAAAAGAAGAAAAGATCTCGGGTATGGGAGACGTTTAAGAAGGTAACAATTACTAATAGTTCTGGTGTTGATGAGGATAAAGCTGTGTGCATTTTTTGTGATAGTACGTTAAATGCGGATCCAAAAAAAGCTGGTACTAGTGGTCTTCTTTACCATTCAAAGAAATGTAAGAAAAATCCTAGTAATTGTCAGCAAACTGTTTTGACTTCTATTCCTTCCGAAAGTAGAAATGTGGATTCTGTTGTCAGTGGTTTAAAAAATTGGACTTTTGATCAAGAAAAGATTAGAAAAGCATTGGCTTATATGATTTTGGTTGATGAGCTTCCTTTTCGGTTTGTTGAACATGCTGGGTTTAAGTATTTTATGCAAAGTGCATGTCCTCTATTTTCTATTCCATCTAGATGGACAGTGGCTAAGGATTGTTACATGTTTTATGAAGATGAAAAGTTGAAACTGAAATCTTTCTTGAAAAAATCAGCTCAAAGAGTTTGTTTGACAACGGATACATGGACTTCCATACAAAGGATTAATTATCTTTGCTTGACTGTTCACTTTGTTGATAGTGATTGGAACTTGAACAAAAGGATTTTAAATTTCGTTCCGATTAAAAGTCATAAAGGCGAAGATATTGGCATGGTCATTGAGCGTTGTTTGGATGATTGAGAACTTGCAAATATTTTTACTATAACTGTGGATAATGCATCTTCTAACAACAAAGCCATCTCATATTTACAAAGGAAGTTGAGTTTTCGAAATGTTGAAGTGTAACTAAAAGGTAAAAATATTTGTACTTTCTTATTATTTTTCTGGAAAAATGTATGTGAAACTGTGAGTTATTTATGATGATTGATGAACTTTTGTAATGTATGTTCTGATGTAGGGGTGATGATGGAAATAGCGTCAAGAGAAATGGTAACATTTACTGTGTATTGTATGGCTTATGAGTTATGTGACTTATGTCTTGACTGCAATGTTATATATATAGCAAAATCAGTTCAAAGGTTTCAAGTTCTTTTATGTTTTTAAATTAGGGATTGGAATCATACTTGATGATGCTAAAAAGTAAAATTATTTTTTCAGGGGATGGGCATATAATTTAGCTTGAATTTTGAATGATGAGCCATACAAAGAGAAGAGGATTAGAGGAGTGCAAGCACTGATGACTATAAGACAGCGACATTGTGAAGAAGAGAGCAAGCACTGGAGAGTATAAGAAAGCCACACTTTTGGATTAATGCTCTTTTTTGCATTGTTGAAACTTGTACTTACTATTTTGAATCAGGTTTTGGATCAATATTTTGATGTTTGTTCTGAATTTTGATTATGTTGTTTTGAGTATTTTAAGGTGTTTGGCAGTTTGGGGGCAGGTTAATTTTTTTCAAAGTCGGAAAACGGTAAATACGGTAAATTCCGATTATTTACCAAATTCACCGATTTACCGAATTGTCGGAAAATCGGTAAATTCGGGTCGGGAATCGGAATAAAATATTACACTCGGGAAAATTTGGTCGGTAAATTTTTCGGGTCGGAAAATCGGTAAATTCCCGATTACTCTGCCCTATTTGAAAGTATTGATACATGGTGCCATATTTGTGCCAATCACTAGTCGAATACCAGAAGCGCTGACTCCTGATACCAACTGACGTGGCGGAAGCGTAAACAAAGATAACCTGAAGGTGTTTTACTTCTAGCCGAAGCTCGAAGGTGCACAAAGGCAATGGATAAATCTGAAAATCAGAAATAAAACCAAAGAAATATAATTTTTAATGAGATGATTCCAAAATACAAATCTTGTATTCCCTTTTTATAAGAGGGATTTAACTAAAAATAAACAACAAAAATGTGCCTAAGAAGACTAAAAAATTACATGGAAATATGAAATGTTTTTTTGGTTTTCTAGACAATTATTATGCAAATAATAATGTCTAGAAGTATGAAATTGTTTTTATCTAAAAGGATTAATTACGAAAAACCACCCTCATAATAGGCCATATTCCACGCCACCACCTTTATATTGTAATATTACATTCGACCACCCGTATAACATTTGACGTTCCCAAACAACCACCTATCACTGTTCCGTCAAATTTTCCGTTAAATATATTAAATTTTTAATATAATAATAGTATTTTTATTACAATACACCACCTCTATAATAAATTTGTGTCCACTTCACCACCTTTATAATCAATTTGGTTTCCATTTAACCACCTCTCCGTTAACTGCCGTTAACTGAGGTGGTTCTTTGGAAACGTTAGTAATTATAAAGGTGGTCGAATGTAATATTACAATATAGAGGTGGTGGCGTGGAATATGGCCTATTATGCGGGTGGTCATCTGTAATTAACCCTATCTAAAATACATATACCGGGATCAAATATCATTCGGATATTTATGTTTCTCCAAATATGTATTATTCCTACATCAATACCATTGGGTGAGATTTTCCTGAGTATTGTCCGCTGGGTTTTGGATTTCCTCATAAATTTGTGGGTTGGATAATGGCCAGTGTAAAATCCTCGATAATTTATGTTCTTGTCAATGGTGAACTGATTGAGTATTTCAACAATCAAAGAGGTCTTCTTTCGGGTGACTCGTTGTCTCTGTTTTTTACTATTGTGATGGAGGTGCTACAAGAAAGCTTGACAAGCTTAAGGAGGGAGGTTTTAAGTTCCACCCCAAATGCAAGAAGGTCAATTTGACACGCCTCATTTTTACAGATGGCCTTCTTATTTTCTCAGGACCAGATAATCATTCAGTACTTACCAGTAGGAGTGCTCTTGATGCCTTTTCTAATTAGTCTGGTTTGAGGATTAATAATGACAAGTCTAGTATTAATTTTGGTCTGGTCTGGATTGGATCTCCCTCCTTCGGGGTTGAGCTATTTGACGATTCTTTAAAATCACCTTTCACTATTCTTTCTTCAACAACATTGCCTTCATGGTCTAATAGAGTGTTGATGTTTAACATGATGAGAAAAGTTTATAATAACATAAAATAAATACTACTAGAAAAATGAATAAAATTAACTAGGGGAATTTACTGAAACCACTACTATAATGATCTGTTTTATAAAAAACCATCATTTTACGAAATGAGTCTATTATAATAGCGCCGTTATCAAAAAACCACAATTGTCATAACTCTGTTAGAAATCGTAGAGCACGCGCCTCACGACGTGTGGGTATATAACTTCAATTCAGACAATTGCATAAAACCACCATTATAATATCTCGTTTTGCAGAAAACACATATTTTAACAACTAAATACGAAATGACTCTATCATAATATTCCTATTATTAAAAATTACAATCTGAATGTATAGGTAACGGTAAGGAATGAGGCTAAGGCTACGATTCTGGCTTTGTTTGATTCACAAGAAAATTTACCTCTTGCTAAGAAATTATTTCAAAGATTTGGCAAGTTATTTCAATGAGACACAACTCTAGCCTAAACTAAAGAGAAGTTATGTGGGATAATTCTTAGTTTAGAAAACTATGGTGAATATATTTGGTAACAAATGCCATGCAACGTGTAACTCCTTCATGTATCTTTGGCCACACGTCAAGCATCCCGGGATTTTACCACACTCATTCCCGATGCATTTAGCTTTACTGGTTTAAATTTTGTTCAACCATTTTTACTTTATAACTTATAAATTTATTTCGTTTGTCCGATTTTGCTCAACCATTTTAACTTTATAACTTATAAATTTATTTCGTTTGTACGATTTTGTTCAACCATTTTACTTTATAACTTATAAATTTATTTCGTTTGTACGGACATCCATCGATCCGGAGCAAATTGGTACATCTTCGTTATTTGGAGCTAAATGTCAAAACTCACACCATATACTCAAAGAATTCATCTCTTTCAATCATTTAGATATCAACATTTTGTTTGATTATCATTATCATCTTCTCTGTTGGTCACTTCAAAAAGTAAAGCTAAGAGCTATATGTTCATCATTTCAATATTATCCAACACCAATATTGTTGATATTTTAATTTATTCATTATTATCTTTTTTCACGTCAAACAGAATATCTTTTTGAGTTTTCCTGTTATGAACTTACAGGAGCATGATAAGCTTGGCAGAGGTGTAAGACACAAGTTTTCATCAACAAAATATCCTAGCAAGACATTTGTGACATCTGGCTTGGAGCCCAAACGAGCAAGAGGAAGCTTGCAAATTAATGAGTGCAATGATGAAAGAATATGAAGCATACAATGGAGATGTAACTGACGCGAAGATGAATCACCTTAGAATCACTAATAATTGATTGTACTCACTATAAAAGTACTACTCATGCTATGTTAAAGAATAAGAAATAAAGCGTCAACTTCTCATCTTCTTCTAATTCTCTCTTCCCTGTCTTTCTCCTTTCTTTCTTTCTTATTCTAACCCAACTTTCTTCTTGCATCATTTCCTTTATGCATGAAGTCATTTGGCATATCCGTTCTGGTTTGGCTCCGACACATATCATTTTTAAATAAAAACTTATAACCACTGCAAATTAAAATATCAAACAGTGTTATTATAATTTTTTAAATTTTAATGCATTTTTGAAATTTATAGTGATGCACTTCTTATTTATTATGATTTTAAAAAATTGATTCACTTCTAGCATATCTAATGATTCACCTTTTATGCCCGAAGTTCTAGAGGGACGGAAGTTTTTGTGAGACGAAAGGACATCATCTCAACCGTTAATTTACATTAATCCAACGGTCAAGATTGATAACCGTCAATCCTTAACCGCCACGTATTTTTGCCAATTCAATACCAAATAAATTAAAAATTACTTTTAATCTATTTTTGCCTAATAAATAGATTAATGAATCCAATGGTCTCCACGTCTCACATTAATTAATTATCCTTCTAGAACCTAACTCGACCTTTTATATCCAATAATTATAATTTGAAAATAAATTATATAAATTAAACATTGTAATGCACTTTAAAATAATCTGTTTATGATCTATATTGATTTGAAATAACAAATGTGCCCTACAATTACTAAAAGTGATTAATATTTTATTATGAAATAATAAATTTAAATTATTTAATTGTTAGATTTTTAGGCTCACATTAATTCTAAAATTTTATTTTAAAATAGTTTCTCATTTGATCATTTCCCTATATATATATATATCCAATATATATATATAATACGGTTTCGGAAGGACCGTCATTTTTTTGTAAGACGAAGGGGACATTATCTCGTCCGTTGGTTTCTATTAATCTAACGATTGATATTGATAACTGTCACTCTAAACCACCCTGCATTTTGCAAATTCAACCGCCAAATTTAATCAAAAATAATTTTAATCTCAACCGCTAGATCAATTAAATTAACGGTTGAGATGATGTCCCTCCGTCTTACAAAAAATACACGTCTCTCTAGACTTAACCCTATATATAGAGACTATATCATGTGGATTCATCTATTTTGGTTGACTCATGAACCCCCTCTTGCATCTGTTGATTGCATTTTTTGGATAAACCAGATTGTGTCAACGCATTAATGAAGCATGTGAATTGCACAAGTTTTGCACGTGATATGCAATGACGTGGTGCATTCTGGTGCATCCAAAAAAAATACAATTAACGGATGCAAGAAGGGGTTCATGAGACCACCAACCAAAACCGATGAATCTACATGATACATTCTCTCTATATATATTCTAATAATACAATTTAATCAAATCTTAAATAATGCACCGGGTCTTCTCTTTTCAGTCGGCCTACAACATACTTGGTGGCCTGGGCCGGGAGTTTATGACGTACAAAGATCGCATATAAGCAAACTTTTGATAGGGGATTTTTTGTGAACGTAAGCTCCTCATGATTTTGCCCAACTGAAATGGTTCAATTGCGACCCCCTAAAAGCCCGCGATCCCTGCGATCCAGGCATCTCACCGTTGGATCAATTGATCCAACGGTTGCAAATGTGCACTTTATTTTTTTGTCACAATTTTGTCGTTTAGCTAAATGCACAAATGCAAATGGATTGTGCATATAGTTAATACAAAAGTGCAAATAAAAGAATCTCAATTTGCACAAATGCAAAGAATCGCAAAGGAACCGAACCCTTTGCCCAACATGTACTATTTGATACATGGAGTTTTCCCTTTGATACGGATGGAATAAATAAAATTGGGCTAGAAAATCAATGTGGGTCAAAAACTCAAAATTGTTATATTCCACGTCAGATTGTATAGTATTAAGATTTTCTTGTAACTAGTAATCTTTTTTTTTTGATGGGTGGGTTTACAATTGAGTACAAGATATTACATATTCATCTAGTACAACTAATACTCTGAACGCACAAGCCATTTAGGCACTACCACCAATGAACTTCAATCGTCCATCAATATCCAAGCAATGACACCGAATGAGCATCCATAACGCATCAAATCAACAGCTTCCACGCATAGGCGGGAAGAATAAACAGCCTCCACGCGCGTAGACGGGAGGAATGAAGCCCCAGAAAAATCTGAGGAAATTTGGTGAGGCCAGGATTCGAACCCTGGCCCTGAGGTTCCTTTGTCAGGTTCCTCAACCAACAGAGCACCACTCTGTTGGCTAACTAGTAATCTTGGTGCACATTAAAATGTGCATAAAATTTGTGTATTTATGTAAATATCTTGGGTATGAATATATATAATAATTATGCAAGGATATTTTTGAAATTATTAAATTAAATAGGGGTATATTAGGGATGTGAATTGTGGCTTCAAAAGAAACCGTCAATTCCATCCCTTAGGCTTTAAATATAGTAGAGATACTTATAGATGTGCAATATTTGGCGGTTGCATTTTGCAAATCCAACCGCCAAATTTAATCAAAAATAATTTTAATCTCAAACGCTAGATCAATTAAATCAACGGTTGTGATGATGTCCCTCCGTCTTACAAAAAATACACGTCTCTCTAGACTTAACCCTATATATATACTATATCATGTGGATTCATCTATTTTGGTTGACTCATGAACCCCCTTTTGCATCCGTTGATTGTATTTTTTGGATTACACTAGATTGTGTCAGTGCATTAATGAAACATGTGAATTGCACAAGTTTTGCACGTGATATGCAATGACGTTGTACATTCTGGTGCATTCAAAAAATACAATTAACGGATGCAAGAAGGGGTTCATGAGACCACCAAAACAGATGAATTTCCATGATACATTCTCTATATATATATATTCTAATAATACATAGTTTGTCTCATAATAGAATTTAATCAAATCTTAAATAATGCACCGGGTCTTCTTTTTTCAGTCGGCCTACAACATACTTGGTGGCCTGGGCCGGGAGTTTATGACGTACAAAGATCGCATATAAGCAAACTTTTGATAGGGGATTTTTTGTGAACGTAAGCTCCTCATGATTTTTCCCAACGGAAAGGTTTCAATTGCGCCCCCCCTAAAAGCCTGCGATCCCTGCGATCCAGGCATCTCACGTTGGATTTCCAACGGTTGCAGATTTGCACTTTATTTTTTTTGTCACAATTTTGTCGTTTAGCTAAATGCACAAATGCAAATGAATTGTGCATATAGTCAATACACAAATTAGTGCAAATAGAAGAATTTCAATTTGCACAAATGCAAGGGGTCGCAAAGGAACCGAACCCTTTGCCCAACAGGTACTATTTGATACATGGAGTTTTCCCTTTGATACGGATGGAATAAATAAAATTGGGCTAAAAAATCAATGTGGGTCAAAATTGTTATATTCCACGTCAGATTGTATAGTATTAAGATTTTCTTGTAATACTTATAGATAGCTTTTTTGTGAATAATTATTCTTGAATTCAATATTTGAAAGTTTATTCATAAAGGAAGGCACAAGGAGCAGTTGTCTAGCGATCGACCATATGATCTTTGATCTCAGAGGTAGGTGGTTCAAGTTCTCCTGAGTGCAAATCCGTCTTGAGTCCGGGAGTTGTCTGGTCCTTGGGCAATGAAATAGATAGAATTCAAACAAAAAAAATATTCGCAAAGGAAGCCAAGAGAAACGATAGGCCAAATATGCGCAATTCATTTTACGAAGTTCATTGACTTTGAAAATTTGTACTTAAAGTTGGTGATCGTACTTGATATAAATGAAATACCTAAAATCGTTGATGACCATAAATTAGTCATACATTTTGTCAGTTATTGTTTGGATTTGGAATATATGCGAACTTCGCAGATATTAATTTAATTATGGACGTACCATAATCTAATACATCCGCAAAATAATATATGCATTATTGGCAGTACCTAACATTTGATTCTGCTCGCATTCTATCTTTTAATGGTAGCCACCTACTGATTCAATCTGAACGTATATTGTACTAGTGCGCAGTACATCTGTTGCCATCTTGATGTGTTCGCCCGTGAGTTTGAATTCAAAAGAAAAACATTGGTCAATGTAAATATACGCGGAAATGAATCGTCATGTCTTGTTGTTGTCCTCTCATTTTATCAGTCACGTACCATTTTCAATCCCAATTATTTGACATATATTATGGAGTGAAGGTCAATAATAGGTACAATAAAACATCAAGTTGTACACCTATAGCTACGTATATAGGCCTAGCAACTAGGTAGAGGAGGTAACACATACGTACAATACAGATTAACATCGACTCTATATAATGCATGGTGCGACAGGGAATGTTTTGACATTTTGTGCATAATTGGTAAGAGTATTATCTAATTTGCATGCAATACAACGAAAAAAAGGCTTGTACGTGGACAAATTGCTGAGGGGTCGGTTATGAGACTTTTAAATGTCTTTCTTTTGTTCTTATGCATGTCAAGTTTATATATATGGGGGTTTAATAAAAGTTGTATGTTTAAAGGAAAAGTAGTTTATAAATAATACATCATGTCCCGAAAGAAATAGTCAAGTGGTGGTAGATATGAAGTTCTGAGTGTAAAGGTCGTAAGGTCATCTCTCTGTATAAATATGCCCCTAATTTTAAGTCCATAAAAGCATTATCATGCAAAGCCCCTAATTTGTGTTTTAGAATACATGAATACTTTGTTTATCTAGACAACAACACCATTTTAAGAATGCGCGCTAACTTCCGCTCTAAACCTAAACTCAAAATAAAAGCGATCCGTCATTTCTATCAGAATTTGACAAACTACAGATCAATAATTTTATAAGAAAGTGAATAAATGAATCGACTATTTAATGTATAGAAACGATTAGGATATATCATCCAAACTAGCTAGCTAACACACCAAAGAGCCTCCATCCAATCAATACGTGAAATCACACAATCAGATCACCCAATTGATCAGAGTATACTTTTCACACCGGAACAACAAGTCATTTGAAGTTGTGTTTCGATTGAATGAGCTGTTGATGTTGTTGTTCTACCGATTGTGATAGATTTTGTCCCATTTGTTGTTATCAAAACTTCTAAGGAAATGCGTTAGTTAGGTTTCGATTGTGTTTCGAATGAATGAAAAAACTGGAAAATAAATGTAGTGACATAGATATTGTTGGGTAAAGTTTGTTTTAGTTTTTTTAATTGATTTAATTATTGGATAATTACGTGCAAATAGGATTTAGGAGTAGTGTGTTACTTTTAGATAATGTCAAGTTGTTGATAAGTTTAGAGTCAGTTACGGTAGTTATGTAAATTATTTATTGAATGAAATTGGCAAAAGATGCCATCGTTTCCCATACAAAAAATCTGCACTTGTTGTCATCAGATTTTACTTCTTTCAAATATTTAGATCCTACATTTGATATCAGAGCCAGAATATAATGTCACAGCATGTCTTCTCCACCGAAAACACCATCTCCCCCACGTCCGAAACCACGTGCCGAAGGAGCCGAAACTAGCCGTTCAAAAACTTGTATTGGTGATGGGGAAATAGTAGTGGAGAATGTTTTCAAGGAATTGGCTTCCTCTATTAGATATTCACTGCTTACACATACGAATTATGGTGACTGGTCTTTGTTGATGCGTGTCAATTTGCAGGCTCAAGGATATTGGGATGAAGTTGAATTAGGGACAACTGACTACAGGGAGGACCGAATGGCTCTTCCAGCAATTCTCCAAGCAGTACCCTCCGAGATGCTTCCTACGCTTGCACTGAAATCAACTGCAAAGGAAGCATGAGATGCGATCAAAATAATGAGAATGGGAGTTGAGCGTGTTCGTGAAGCGAAAGCACAAACTCTCCGAAGTGAATTTGAAGTGATGAAATTTAAAGATGGTGAATCAGTAGATGATTTTACATTGAGACATACAAGTTTGATTAATAACTTGCAGTTACACGGAGGTCAGATGATGATGAAACAGTGGTAAAGAAGTTATTACGTGTTGTGCCTTCTCGTTTTTCTCAGGTTGCAATTTCCATTGATTCGCTAATGAATCTTAAAACGCTCACTATAGAAGAACTTATGGGTAGGTTGAAAGATGTTAAAGAATGATTTGATCAACTTGATGATCAGGAAAGTGAGCATCTGTTATTGACCAGGGGAGAGAAGCGTTCAAAATTTACAAGCAGCCAAAGTAAGAATACTAGTGGTAAAACTTCTGGAGTTAGTGGAGGCAATCAAGGTTATGGTGATCAACAACAAGGGCGATACCTTTGAAGAAAGAGTTGACCTTAAGCAGCAATGTGAGGGCTATACACATAAACTTGGTCGAGATCTATCGAAAGTCAGATGTTATAATTGTAACGAGTTTGGACATTTTTCAAGAGATTGTACACAATCACGCCGATTGCATCGTGATGAAGCTAATTTAGCAAGGATTGAAGAAGATGATGATGCCGCTTTACTTGATGTAACGATGCAATGTTGCTGAGTTTTTCGTTGATAAAGGATGAGACTACAAATAAGCAGGAACAGATTTTTGTATGTTTTGTTAGTCTGATGGAGTGGATTGCTGGTATAAAAAAATTAGGACGAGATTGATGGGTAAAGTTTGTTTTAGTTTTTTTAAATTGATTTAATTATTGGATAAGTAGGATTTAAGAGTGATGTGTTAGTTTTAGATAATGTTAAGTCGTAGATAAGTTTGGAGTCAATTACGGCAGTTATGTAAATTATTTATTGAATGAAATTGGCAAAAGATGCCATCGTTTCCCATACAAAAAATCTGCACTTGTTGTCATCAAATTTTAATTCTTTCAAATTTTTAGATCCTACAGATATTTGGTTAACCCACTTCGGGTCAATGTGTTCACGTGTGGGGAGTTATCCCAACTTCAACAATCAGCAATCCACTAGTAACAATTGAAAAAATGAAGTATAAATTTACAATACTCCCTCTATAAACTTACACTTCGTCCTCTACAGTATTCTTTCGAACCAGTGGCATCTTCCCGAATAACTTGTATGTCATTTTTAGTATTATCCCGATCCATTGGCCTCCTCACAGACGGCTAGGATAGAACCGTGTCTATGTCAGCTTTGTGAAACGTCATCTTTCACCAGGTTCTCTAGTTTTATTGTCCGATTAATATCAAATTATTTTGTTGCTTTAAATAATTTAGTAAATCAGTTTAAGTTATGGTGTCTAAATCTTCAAATATAGTTCGATGACTTTTAAAATATATTATATCAGATTTATTAGAAATATTATAGGAACTATCATTGGAGTTGATCAATGCAATTGAAGACATAATATGTTTGTTTGTTGATCATTGAGTGAAAATGTCAGTTATAACGAGTGTTCAACAAGCACTGAATATTTTGAAATGAGAATACAGTTCTTTTTCTAGAAGAGAATTCATGGTCGAATTCTTAAGAGGAGGAGGAGAATGACGAACGAAGGAAGAGTATCCTTCTGATACAGATGATAGTTGATAGGGTTTTTTGCCGAAAACCACCCTTTCAATACCTAATTTTTGACAAAACCACCCTCTCAATTTTTTTTGAGTTAATCACCCACTAATTTGAAAACTATTAAATTTGACACCCGAATACTGTTCCGACGACTTATTCCGGTAAAGTTGTTGTTGACTTCATTGACTCACAATTCATTAGGGTTTTTTTACCGAAAACCACCCCTTCAATACCTAATTTTTGACAAAACCACCCTCTCAAAAAAAATTCGAATTAACCACCACTAATTTGAAAACTATTAAAAACTATCAAATTTTGGACACATGTTTTAGTTACAATATAATAAAATATTTATTGCTAATTATAACATAATAAAACATTTAATAAAATTGTTTTTATTCCTTAATTTTTTTAAATATAAATAAATTTTATCGGAATAAGTCGCCGGAATAGTATTCGGGTGTCAAATTTAATAGTTTTCAAATTTGTGGGTGGTTAACTCAAATTTTTTTTGAGAGGGTGGTTTTGTCAAAAATTAGATATTGAAGGGGTGGTTTTCGGCAAAAACTCTAGTTGATATTTGATTTCAAATTAATTTGGCCCAACTTTACTGTATCCCAGTATATCTATAGGTGTATTCATGCTAACCTAGTAGATTTTTGAAAATTTGTCTTCGATTTTGCTGGAAATTATCTTTATAGCTTCTGCTACGTCAGTAAAAATAATGATAAAATGTGGTGTCTATACGAGAGGCAAATGCTTTAACAATTTATTGGCTAAGAAATCTTTCCAGGAAAATATGAACTCAAGCTACCTGAATTATTATCTTATGTTTTAAAGATCTTGCATTAGATATCTAAATCCTCTTGATTTATATTCATATCTATAAAAAAGTGTAAATGGACAACTCTCAATTTTTCTAAGATAAAACATGTTAATTTTTGCAACATGGACATTGTAATGTGAATAAACTTTTTGTTGACATGTATAAAGATCTTTACAAAAGTGCTGCATTACAAAATGAAAGAGGTTTGGATGAGAACAGGAACAGAGTTGGTAATTTCTTCTTCTTGAGTGAGTAAATGGAGTTGGCATAGACCAAAACCAATGAAGGAACTCAACAGCTCTCTTTCAGGAGTTGACGAAACCAAAACACTATAACTAAGCCATACAAACAAACTCATCGTCATCATCTTGAACATCTTGTTCGCTCTTGTCATCTTAAATCTCCCAAATATCAACCACTGCATCAAATCCACTTTTACTCATGAAAGCATATCATTTTAATTACATCACTACTTATATAGTTTAACCAAAACTAGTTCGCACACATGCACTTTGCTGCTGTTATTGTTGGCGTGTTGACCTTTGAGAGTGTTTTTATTATGTGAAAATTAGGCAAAACATTGTCCATAGCAGTCAGCCTGTCTGTCTTTTTGTCTCTGTCTTTGTTCCTACTTTCGTTTTTTTGTTCAGTAGTTGTGAAGGTCAAGAAGTGATGATCATCATCAATGGGAATCGTTGCTGGACTACTCTGTCATATTTATTCCTTCACTCTGTCTGTCTCTCTCATATTTAATCTTCTTCTCAAATCTGTCTCTTCCTTCTTCTCACCATTTTTGAGGCCATTTCTTGTAACTTTTCCAATGCATATGTAACTGTACATCACCATAAATCAGCTGCCTCCTGCCTGCTGCTGCTGCCCATTGCTAGCTGCTGCTGTTCTGCTGCTGCATGCACATCCCCAACCGCTCCCATCCCCAACTTACTATTTATTGCACCGCCATCATACCCAATGCCCTCCTCTCTGCTTATTATTACACATAGTGTGTTTCTTTCTCTCATTTCAGTCAAACTAAGTTGACCCTTTTTTGAAAAAAACATCAGAAAGAAAAGAAGTTGACCTCTCTCCATTTGGGAAAAGGAGATATGAAGAAGAAAGGAGTTATGCATCTTTGGTTGCTGAATATTGTTCTGTTGCTATGGTGTTCATCAGCAGTGAGTGGAAGGAGGAGAGTTCAGATGATGACATGCTGAATGTTCTGTTGGATATTAAGAAATCATTTACAAGTGACCCAAATGGAGTTTTAGCAGATTGGGCTCCAAACAAAACTGACCATTGTACATGGAGTGGCATCTCTTGTGCTACAAATGCATCAACAATTGTAGGCTTGAACCTCTCAGATTCATCACTCAGTGGCTCATTATCACCTTCTCTTGGTCGACTCACTCAACTACTCCACCTCGATCTCTCATCAAACTCCCTCACTGGCCCCATTCCAACTGCTCTCTCCAACTTAACTAACTTACTTTCTCTTCTTCTTTATTCAAATCAGCTCCAAGGTCCCATACCACACCAGCTAGGCTCATTGACCAACCTCAGAGTACTTAGAATTGGTGATAATAGGCTCACAGGTAACATTCCGGCTTCTTTCGGAGGTTTAACTAACTTGGTGGTTCTTGGGTTGGCATCATGTGAACTCAGTGGTTCTTCCAGCTGAGATTGGGAAACTCAAACAGCTACAGAATTTAGTCCTGCAGGAAAATCAGCTCTCTGGCCCAATCCCAATCACATCATTTCTAAATGTGAAAACTTGATAGTCTTCACAGCAGCTGTCAACAATCTCAATGGCTCAATACCTGAAGAATTGGGTGCTTTAAAAAATCTTCAAAATCTCAACTTGGCTAACAACAGTCTCTCTGGCACCATACCTGCTGCATTAGGTGATCTGAGCCAGCTAGTATATTTGAATTTGTTAGGGAATCAGCTTCACGGACCGATTCCTAAGTCACTTGCAAACTTGGGTAATCTTCAGAATCTGGACTTGTCGTCAAACTTTTTGACTGGGAATATTCCGGAGGAGTTAGGGAACATGGGGCAGCTTTTGTACTTGGTTCTGTCGTATAATAATCTATCAGGTGAGCTGCCACGAAACATATGTTCCAATGCAACCAGTTTGGAACATTTGATGGTGTCGGAAAGTCATATTACTGGTGAGATTCCACCTGAGCTAAGCAACTGCAAGGCATTGAAGCAACTTGATTTGTCCAACAACACACTTGTGGGCAACATTCCTGATGAGATTTACCAGTTACAGAATTTGACTGATCTAATGCTCAACAATAACAGTTTGGTGGGATCGATATCGCCACGCATAGCCAACCTAACACATCTACAGACACTTGCATTGTATCAGAATAATCTAAAAGGGAATCTTCCGTCCGAGATTGGACTTAAAGGAACTTGAAATCTTATACTTGTATGATAATCAGCTTTCGGGTGAAATCCCATCAGAGATTGGAAACTGCACGAGCCTTCAGATGCTTGATCTTTACGGTAATAGGCTTACCGGAACTATTCCACACACTATAGGGATGTTAAAGGATTTGAATTTTATTCATCTGAGGCAGAATGAGCTTGAAGGTCAGATACCAGCGACTTTGGGCAGTTGTCATCAGCTTAGTATCTTGGATTTGGCTGATAATCACCTTTCTGGAAGCATTCCCGCCACTCTTGGATATTTGCGGAACTTGAAGCAGTTTATGCTTTACAACAATTCGCTCGAAGGTAATCTGCCTGCCAGTTTGGCTAATCTGTCGAATTTGACTAGGATCAATTTTTCCCATAACAAACTCAAGGGTAGTCTTTTGCCGATTTGTAGCTCATCGAATTTCCTGTCATTTGATGTCACTAACAATGAGTTTGATCATAAGATTCCTAAGCAACTGGGAAACTCGCCACAGCTTGATAGGCTGAGGCTTGGAAGCAACCGGCTGTCTGGAGAAATTCCTTCCGCATTGGGTAATCTTAGCCAGCTTTCACTCTTGGATTTGTCGAAGAATGTTCTCACTGGAGTAGTGCCACAGGAACTTGCGCAGTGCAAGAAACTAGCGCACATTGATCTAACAATAATCGGTTTTCTGGGGCTATTCCATCGTGGCTTGGGAGTTTGCCAGAGTTGGGTGAGTTAAAACTCAGTTCTAATCAGTTTTCAGGTCCTCTTCCACCACAGTTGTTCAACTGCTCAAGCCTGTTGGTTCTGTCTCTCGACGAAAATGCTATTAATGGGATATTGCCAAATGAGATATGGAAGTTGCAATCTCTCAATGTCCTGAGGCTTGGCCATAATAACTCTCTGGTATTATACCTGGGAATATTGGCAAGCTTAGCAAGCTGTATGAACAGACTCGAGCACAACTCTCTCAGCGGTCAGATACCCATCGAGATCGGGCAAATGCAGAATCTTCAGAGTGTACTGGATCTGAGTTTCAACAATCTCACCGGTCAAATACCACCATCAGTCACAAGCTTGTTGAAACTGGAAGCACTTGATCTGTCACACAACCAGCTTGAGGGCCAAGTTCCTGAACAAATAGGAGACATGATAAGCTTGGGCAAGCTCAACCTCTCTTACAACAATCTGCAAGGGAAACTTTGGAAAGCAATTTTCACAACTGGCCGTCCGATGCATTTGTAGGAAACCAGGAACTATGCTGGAATGATTTAAATCACTGTGCTCAAGCCAGGAGAGGCGAGCAGCAGCCAGGGAGCAGTGCATCCCTGGTGATCATAGCGTCAGCGATATCAACAGTCTCAGCCATCATTTTGCTTATACTCATTGCCTTGTTGTATTACAAGAATGGAGAAGCATATAGGAAAGCAAAAGCCATTATGAACTACTCTTACTCATCTGGCTCGTCTCAGGCTCAACGTAGATTGCTCTCTTTCGGTGCAGCGAAGCAAGAGCTCAAGTGGCAGGATATAATGAGAGCTACCGGTAACCTGAGCGACCACTTTATCATTGGGGCTGGGGGTTCAGGTACAATCTACAAGGCCGAACTGCACACGGGTGAAATTGTAGCTGTTAAGAAGATATTGAGAAAGGATGATATAATGTTGGATAAGAGCTTTGCTAGAGAAGTTAAGACTCTTGGGCGCATAAGGCACAGACATTTAGTGAAGCTGATGGGGTACTGCAGCAACAAAGACGCTGGTGCTAACCTGTTGATATATGAATACATGGAGAATGGAAGCCTTTGGGATTGGCTGCACCATGATTTGCTGAGCAGCAAGAAACGAAAGTGCCTCGACTGGGAAGCTAGGCTGAAGATAGCTGTTGGGTTGGCACAGGGAGTGCAGTATCTTCACCACGATTGTGTCCCGAAAATCATTCACAGGGATATTAAGTCCAGCAACTTGTTGCTTGACTCAAACATGGAAGCACATTTGGGTGATTTTGGCTTAGCCAAGGCATTAGCAGAACATTGTGATGATTCAATGACAACAGACTCCAACTCTTGCTTTGCCGGATCATATGGTTACATTGCTCCAGGTATTCAAAAGCCTCTATACGCGTCATTTTGATACCACAAAGTTTTCTTTCTTTTATTAGATGGCTGATGAGTTTTGACAATTTATGCAGAATATGCATATTCCATGAGGTCTACTGAAAAGAGTGATGTGTACAGCATGGGAATTGTTTTCATGGAGATTGTTAGCGGTAGGATGCCTACTGATGGAAGTTTTGGAGACATGGACATGGTGCGATGGGTTGAAACTCGACTTGGAATGCAAGGGACGGCACGAGAAGAGCTGCTTGATCCTGTACTAAAACCTCTCCTTCCCCAAGAAGAGTGTGCAGCATTTGAAGTGCTCGAGTTAGCTCTTCAATGCACAAAGACAAGCCCGGCAGAAAGACCATCTTCTAGACAAGTATGTGACCAACTGCTGCAAGTTATGAAGAACAGGAAGATGGACTCTGAAAAGACTGCTGATCTCTATGTTTAGAGTTCTTGATAGAACTTGAAAATTAAATGGCAGAATAAATGTTATGAAATCAGAACGTAGTAGAATTTCTAAATCAATGCATACAAATATTTCTAAGCAAGCTTAAAATTTCTTAGAGCAACTCCAATGGGGTTAGCTATATTAGTTCTCCAAACAATTGTTTTAAATTGGTTATGTAAAATTTACTTAATTAAAATGAAATGTTACTCCAATGGTATCATGTAAAACATGATTATTAATTAAAAATAAAATTTTAATATAATTATTACAATCTTATCTCCTACCTCTTATCTGTCATACACTTTCATCGTTTCATTTATACACTTTGATACTCTCTTCAGTCCCACAGATTCTTCTCCTCATTCATCCCATAGCCACAATGCCACACAATCTTAAAAAGTGGTGAAAAAGAAGATGAAAGATGAAGAAGATGACGAACTACAAACTATGAGTATTGTCGTTTAACACTATAGTGAAAGTCAACAAGCTGATTCGGCACAACAACACAGCGGATCGTCAATGAACCGTCATATTATCAATCGTGATAGAGAAGAAGGTCATACTCGACTTTATCGTGATTATTTTTCCGATGCTCCTACATATCCTGATTTAATGTTTCGTAGAAGATTTCGTATGCGACGATCTTTATTTTTGAGAATTCAAGAAAAAATGTCAGCTCATGATGATTACTTCACTCAAAGGGTTGATGCAGTGGGAATTCGTGGATTATCATCTCTTCAAAAAATAACAGCGGCACTTCCAATGCTTGCATATGGAACAACTGCAGATGAAGTTGATGATTACATAAGAATTGGGGAAAGCACAGCGATAGAGAGTCTCAGAAGATTTGTTCGAGGAGTCTTGGAGTTATTTGGTGTTGAATTTATGAGAAGACCAAATGATGAAGATGTCGCTAGATTGTTGAGTGTAGGTGAACAACGAGGCTTTCCAGGAATGTTGGGAAGTATTAACTGTATGCTCTGGAAATGGAAAAATTGTCCAATTGCATGGCAAGGCATGTATACCGGTCATGTTCATGAACCCACTATTATTTTAGAAGCTGTGGCCTCGTATGATCTTTGGATTTGGCATTCTTTTTTTGGATTACCGGGATCGTTAAATGATATCAATGTATTATATCGATCTAATCTATTTGAAGAACTTGCCGAAGGGCGTGGTCCTAAATTATCGTATGTCATTAATGGACATGAATATACTATGGGGTATTATCTCGCTGATGGTATATATCCTTCGTGGCCTACCTTTGTTAAGACGTTATCATCTCCATAGGAAAACAAAAAAATATTTTGCAGCTATGCAAGAGTCTGCTAAAAAAGATGTCGAGAGAGCGTTTGGAGTGCTTCAATCTCGATTTGCAATGATACGCGGTCCATCTCGATTTTGGGATGTGGATACAATGAAATATGTAATGTCAGCATGTATCATTTTGCACAATATGATCATTGAAGACGAAAGAGAACTACAAAATCCTGACTACAGCTATGATGCTGCTTCTGAAAGTACAAACATATCATTGGATAGAAATCGTACAGAAAATATTTTGGAGTTCATACAAGTACATCGTCGAATGAGGGACAAAAAAAGATATATTCAACTACAAAATGATATTGTTGAACACCTTTGGCATATATATGGTGGCCACTAGATTAATGTCGGTGCGATCAAGGTCTTGGTCATTAAGATCTTTGGATCAACAAAAGATTGTTCAAGCATCCCAACAGCATTTACCGACTTCCCATTCGCCTGCAATATGTTAATGTACTTCATATTATAAATTTAGGAACAATGTTGGTTGCTTCATTTTAAGTACAGCTATGATAATGTATTTCATTTATTCTACAAACAAGCAGTATAATACGTACTTGGAAATAAAATAAGTACAACTAACAAATTACAATATTATGAAAGTACACTAAATAAAAATACATTAATAACATCTTATTGACAAGAAACCTAAATAGAAATACTGACACTAACAGAATATAATAACTTCTCATATACATTAACAAAATCTACAATTAAAACATATACTTAACTAAGCAATTATAATTCAAGGTAAGAAACCTTCCACACATAGAACGATGAAAATATTAATAACAATTATAAAGAACTTACTTGGTCCAAAATCCCACCTTAAATGCGATCACCTTTTGCATAGCTCTTCAGAGAAACTTTGAGTGAATCATATGCGGCGTTCAAGAGATTCACCATCAAGAGTCTCCATCAAAAATATATTTAATCACCGCAACAAAAAGATAAGACCAAATTTTTTTTACCCTATCTTTTTTAAAATTTCAGCTTCAAGTGAATTATAATAACTTGCTATTGGTGTCTCCATGTTGGTTGTATCGGTAGCTATGATGGAAGCTGCGTACAATTGTTGTTCTCGCTTCTCGCTTATTTCATTGATTCGCACTTGTTTCCTCTTTAGTTCGAGATGCTCCTCTTCTATCTTTACCATGACTTATTACTCTTCCTGCCTTTTATTAGCAGTAGAAGACATATGCTCTCTCATATCAGTAAAAAAAGAATTGGATGCCTCATCAATTCTTTTCCGTTTTTAGCAGCCTTCCTTCCCATTGGACGTTCTACTCCATCATTTTCTTGTCCGGACTCAACACACAATAGACTGTAGGTTGGTTTCTCCTCGAAAGCTCCGTCATCTCACTAAACTCTCGAAACTCCTTGGTTTCTCCGTCACATAGCTCCGCCAGAGGTGGAGAAGGGTAGCCTCCTCTCTTCTCCACCCCTCATTTAGTCCGATGGGTGCTCCATGCCTTGTCAATGGTGGCAGTGAAGTCTACATGGCTTTGCATGTCGCTTTTGATCTGTCCCGGAGCTCTGTCATGACTCGGTGATCAATAAGGAGGCTGCTGCATGTATGCTAGATGCTGGTTAGTGGATCATAGCGATTTGGAGCATGGATGGTTGGCGGAAGGTCCGGTTGGTGTCGGCGGCGGGTGATGGAAGTTGCATGTTGCCGACGGGTTTTGATCTACCGGCATAGGTGTTGTGTGGTTGTGCATGTGCTCTATGATTTGTCGGTTGATCTCGTTCAGGCATGTCCTGGAAATTGGCGCCAAGGTGCGACGGTCTGATTCTGATTTGTTAATCAGCGTCTTTGTATATGTGTAGTATGTTGAATCGTTTAGTATTTAGGTTAAATAAGTGCTTTGAGCCATAAATAAGATTAGTTTGTGTATTTTCCTCTCCTTAGGAAGAGGTAGTTCTCTACCGCTATGACGATAGTATTTTCTAGTTTTTTAGAGTACTTTCCTGCGAAGTAGGCATGTCTTGCCGAAGAGCAGATGATTGTGGTTGTCTTTTGACACCACTAGGGTTGTGCTAGCACTCGTTCTATAAGGCATGTACTTGGATTACATGTGTACCAATGATCACCCGAAATTCGATGAAATACAAGTATGATTTTATCAAAAAAAACACACAATAGACTATGAGGTGATCCCAAAACATTTGAACTGTCATGTGAGGATATTTTCACCTTTTTCTTTGACTTGTTTGATGCAAATTTTGGCGAATTTTGTAGTTCTGTCCAACAATGCATAAGTGATGATACACTACCTTGTATACTTTGGTACATCTCCATAGCTTGACGTACCTAATATAAAATTAACAATCATAATTAGACATTTACTAATCAAACATACAATCTGATGAACTTAACTTAAAAGACAGCAAGCATAAATCATTAAGTGTGCTTTAGGAAGCCAAATCATACTGCCAAAGTCAATGTAAGTGCATTACACAACAACAAAACTATAAATCTAAATAAGTTAACATACTGCTATAACCACAAAATTCAATGGCAACGCTTTATTTTTAAGTTAACTTTAGTGAAACATTGTTTAGGTGAATGAAAGAAACATGTTGCTATCAATTATTAATATACTACTTCTACAATACTTAATAACTTAATTATCAGAAATTTAATAAGTTTACCTTGTCTGTTTCGCTTATTCCACTTTGATTTCTCCCCTCCACTTGATTAAAGAATCCTTGAAACTTGCTTACACTTTTTTGTATGGTGGACCATCGATTTGTCAATGCCGTTGTACTTCTTTCGCTTGCAAATGATTTATGCTCATCAAAATAGCTTGTGATTCTACTCCAGTAACCGACCTGCGTTTGGTTATTACCTTTTATTGGGTCCAAACTAACATTCTCCCATGCGGATATGAGTAGCATGTCCTCCGGGATTGAGAAGTTTTTGATCTTCCTTTTTTTGGTGCGACAAATTTGGTTCCGGGCTCTCACTGTCTTCATATAAGCTTTCATTTAGCAACTATGTGAATGATGAATCCATTCTTCAAAGACTACGTACACGAGTGCAACTTATTCTCAACCAAAGTTAAACCACCTGCCACGATAGAGAACTTAAACTGTTAAATGGTCAATTTTCAACAAAAATATATTAACTCAGAATTGGAGAAACACTAAAAAATCAGTATCAAGAACATCAAAATATGAAGTTGATTGGTAAGATCTAGAACATCAGTATTTGAACATCATCTCAATGCAAAATCACTGCAGAAACATCAAGCCATTGGAACAGGTAGAAAATCAGTACAAAAACATCAACCCATTGGTGTGGCGTTCAAAGCTTGGAGCTTTGAATAATGATCAGCAGCAAGTAGAATGCTTAAGCTAAAATATAAAAAAATATTTTAGCATACCTGGTCAGATCTCCCAACTTCAGTTTTGTTGCTTCACTCCGAAATTAAAGGCCAGCCAATCTATCAGGAATATAATACTAATTGAAACAGTCAGAAGAGATGAGGTTGAAAGAGATGAAAGTGATAACGTTAAATGGAAAATATGAAGTTGGAAGAGATGAAATGGTTACCAGAAACGATTTGAAGATAAAGAGCTAAATTTGACGATTGAAAACCTAGTTCTGTATAATTTTAGTTAATCCGAGTGATGTGTTGGAGTAGGATTTAGTTATGACATTCTCTAATTTTTGATGACAGATGGGCTTATTTAGCTAATGGGCTCGTTTAAAGCATCCTTTTGGAGTTGCTCTTACTTCAACTATTGTGTGGTAAAACTTAGAGCTTAATTTAAACTAATAATTTGTTGCACATTTAAATATGCATATTAGTATATTAATGAACTTATCATAGTTATATATATGAAATAAGTATTAAGTAAATTGTATAACAATTAGGGGTATTATCGGTATTAAAAAGTGGCTTCAAAATGTAAGTGCTAATAGCATTCTTTGTGCTTTATATATAGAATTGATATCAAGAGTGATTGTAGAAACCATATAATAATCCTTTATGTTTTGCAAAATATTACTAATCTAACAACTGATTAAAAATATCTCTATTATTATAACTCTGATATTTTAAATCTAGCATTCTTACAAATATGGATGAAAATAGTTATCAAAGTACATAAAATAATAAGTCAATTTTTATTTGTTAGAAGTTGAGTGTGTTGAGGATCTCTATCAAAGCTAACCATATTTTCATTCTTAAATAAGAAACTGAAGATCGGTATAGGGATATTTCAAATAAGGGTTTTAAATTTTTGTAATCTAAACTTTTTTTATCACAACGGTACATTACACGCTTAGCGCGAGCATTATAATTCACTACGGAAACATCAATCGTTACAAACTATTACATGACCTTGAAACGATACTATACTATTACATGACTTAAAATCGAAACTATTACATGAGAAATATTCCACACATGGTGTTGAGAATACGAAAGGCCTCCTTCAAGACAAGAAATTGGTGAGGCCACGGGGTGTTGAATCCATGACCTAAGGGTGTGTATGAAGACACCCTTACCACTTGGACACCACCCAAGAGGCTTCCAATGTAAACTTAGGATACTACTTTTTAATTAAGTAAACCTAAGAAGTTGTGTCAATTGGTGATTGAGATATCAGTTAAAATCTTTGACAATAAGAGTTCGACAATTTTCGATCGTCTATTCATAAGGTATCAGAGCAGACATGTCATGATTAGAATAAATGTGATTTTCATTAAGATCCAATCGGATCATCCTTTATCACCTAATTCTTGTAAATTGAAACTTTATAACTTCACTTTATTTGCAACTATGACTCTTTCTAGAAACCAAACATCACATAGCACTACAAGTTCTCATTTAGGTCATCTTTTTAATTTGCACTTTGAAATCAATAATGATGCATTAATATGTGACAAAACTAATTATGTGGCATGGAGGTTTCAATAGAGACGCTTTAAAATATAAAATTAAGTTGGAATTCATCTATGAAACATTTTCAAAATGTGTTGATTCTTAAAAAATGGCCAGACTGGAGAGATGCAACAACTTTATTTTTTCTTAGCGTATAAATTAAGTTCATTCTTGTAATGTGATACAAGGTAGGACGAAATCTACACATTAAATCAACGATATTTGATCATTGCAAAACATCATAAAAAATTAATTCACTTACGGGGTGAGGATAAAGCCTTGAACCAAAGATAATTACGTTTACTAGGACTACAATGCAAGTCAACGTATGGTTCCTTATGTTAATGGGACTAGATCCGTCAAAAATATTCGTTACCCATTGCCCGTTGATGAGCACGTCATTGAGTGCTGCAAATTTGTCCCGACTCTCCTACTAGTATAGTATTGGCAAGCTGGGGTCGAATCCACAGGGAACGGTGAGAAGTAGTCTTTATCTACAACTAAAACTGGGAGTGTGTGAGTTTAAACAAGTAACCGACAGAAAACAAGAACGTGAATGCTACTGGCGCACAAAATTAATACAAGTGTAAAATATGAATAGGAGATGAGCTCAGCTTAGACTTATCACTATGAACTTCTATGTTTATCACGGGTTTTTCTAAGGATCTATGACTGATTGTTCACGCAAGCTAAGGTCCGGTAAAGGCTTAATAACTTACACATATATTCCGGTAAAGGTCTATATGATATTACTACCCAACCTAGTCTAATTAACCACGAATCCGGTAAAGGTAGTGATTAACTATTCTAGTGCTACTCCTATCATTCACTGTAACGTACCTCTGATAGTTTAACGATAGATAATAGAGTCTATAATTAGGTCTGCGGGTAAAGGCTTCGCCTAACTATCTAAACTAGTTATCATGCAAGTTTGCTCGGAGTAATAATACTAAACAGGTCATGCATTAAGAATAAAACCTCAAAACATATAATTCATAGATTAAAGTCTAAACTGAATTCAGAAAGTTAGCTAGACATGCTGAACATATTCATCTCAAAATTCATATGAAAACAACAAGTAGAAATTCTATAGCCTGGTGCGCGCGTCGTCAGTGCGCGTCTCAGTCTTGCGCCGGCAGATTTCTGATCTGCCCTTCTAATCCGCTCTAAGCTTCCTTTTCTACGCAAATATGTACATGTCTGGAGTTCCTTGGTAGCTGCATATTTATACTCTTGCCTTCTAGGGTTTCCACGAATAATTAGGCAAGAGAATATATCCTTATCACTAAAAATCAGCTTTGGAAATATCTTTATCTCTAAATTCCAGACTTGGAAATATTCTTTGCGCGTGATGACGTCATCGCTCCGGATATTTCGCTGATTGCTGACGTCATCGCTCTGCTCTGCGCGACCCATACTCGCGCGCCACACTGCTCGCGCGCTCGTTGGTCTTTGGCTCTTATCAACTTTGTTGTCTTTTGTTCCGAGATTTAGCCTTCTTGTTGCACTTTTGTTCTAACTCTTTCAATTAACCTGAGATACAAAACTACACCAAAAGCGTAATCTTATACTAAATATGTTAGAATCTAAGCAGTGTAAAGGACCTAAAACAGCATTCACAAGTGCTCTATCACCCGTCCTTTACCTGCCCATTGGAAAATCCGCCCACACCACTATACCCATTACTCATTATCACCCATTTAATATAGGGCAACCAATTACCCATTTAACACCCATTAACACTCATTACCCATTTAACACACTTAACACCCACTATCCATCCAATTATATTAAGTTAAATAAATTAATATATGATTTATGAATCAAATTATAAATTATTTTCATAAATTATTTTTTTGCTCCTATCTCACAATTGATTAACATATCATTTTTTTTCTTAGTCGATTGCATCTTAATTTAACATACATATTCACACGCTCACCTATTTAGAAACATTATTTATTATTTATTCATGAAATTAAATTATTAAATTTACTATTTTATTTACTATTTTTGAAATGTCTCAATTCTATTATAAAATGAAATGATACAAAATAAATAAAAACACAAAATAGACGAGTATTGTTGGGAGTAAGTGGGTGTGGGCTTTACCGCCCTTTACAAATCATTTTATTTATCTTGCAAACGGGCATATATATGTTAAACGGGCAAATGTGCTTAAACTAGTTAAATGGGTAAACGAGTATATACGGTTAAATGGATTTTAAGGGATAAACAAGTATAAATGGATAATCCATTATCCGTTAATATTTGCCCATTTAATCCGATTAGCTAAATAGGTAAGATGGGTAAAACACCCGTTTATCCACTACCCATTTAAAACCCGCCCTCCGTCCACCTGCCCGCCAGATGTGACATTCCTTATTGGGACTACAAGCCTTCCTTTGAGGTATTATTTAAAAAATTCTTACTTCGATCAAATCAAAACCTTTAGCTGCCTTTTCTACATTATAAATATTTCTCGCATCCTTTATTTGTAAAAGGAAAAAGTTTCTGACCACAATAACAGCCACCACGGGCATTGCTAAACAACATGACCACTCCCACAAGACGGCAATAACCAACACATAACTTATAAACATGCGAGATGCTCTTCCACCAATGAACGATATAGACACAAAACTGTACACTTGAAAAATTACAATTTGTTTCCAAAACAATAGAAATCCCACCCTTTTAAAAAATCATCTAGCTTGACTCATAGCAGCTTTCAAAGATCTTCAATCATATCATTTGCATATTTTTGTGTGTGCTTACAGATAATATAGATTTGATTCTTTCAAATCATATATATTGGTATAGAAGCATTGTTTTCATGCAGTCGCCATGGCGTTTACGGATTCAGATTCAGTTGCCATGCCACTGACTCGCCAAATTGTTGCAAAGTCTTGTGAAACCCTCAAAAAATTGAGTGTTTTAACCGAAATAGGTGTTTAACCTGACGACGTTGAAGCTCTTAGCGACAACATCGGACTGAAGCATTGAAAGGCGGGTAGAGGGCCGTCGTCAGTGTTGCTAGGGTTTTTTTGGAGAAGAAAGTATATATTTTTAACTATAAATGAGTCCTTTAAGTTTCAAAACGTACAAATAACCTTACATCCTTTTAAAATCACTTTAAAATTAAACCCCTGAACTTGTAGAATTTATATAATTAATAAATAAGTTATATAATTTTTTTTAAATAGATTATTTTATTTACACTATAACGCCGTAATACGACTATTCGTCTTGGCAATACTTTAGCACCATAGCTCGCTATGACGCCGTGAAAACAATGTATAGAAGAATGATTGTTTCATCCTTTTGATTGATCAGATTCTCTCATGCATCCTTTCATCTAGATCATCCCAAGCACCCCGATCTATCCTAAATCTCAACTTTTCAAGTGTCCATTTCATAACTTTCATATGAGTACACTAAAGAATCACATGATCAATGTTTTTTCTGCACTCTTACACATACAACGTAGATTGCGGATCGTTACAAAGTCGTACGTTTATCAATGGCGGGTAGACTTTTCATGGCCAATTACCATTAATTGAACTTCTATTCTGGCACAGAAATTGGATTACTAACTAATTGCCTTAACTAGTCTTCTCATCGTTTTTTCAACCATACAATAAGTTGTTTTCACTGAAAAAACCTCCAAAGACGCTTCCGGACCATATCACCTTCGTTGACTACGTGAACACAGTCCAATATGTTTTTGCACGAATTAAAAGGATCTTTATGCTTCAAGAATGATACTTCCTGAGACCCATATCCCAAAGAATTTATATAAGAAACAATAGTTATTAATCTACTTTATCCCCACACACTCTTTAGTCAAACAAACATCCCTAACATGAGATTGAACAAAAATAAAAAATCCCAGATTACTTAAACTCGTGCCTCCACTCTCTTTTGTTATCCTTTTGGTTACACAAGATTTACGATTTTAAGCCTTATTTCTCATGATATTTATGTTAGAAAATATGTAAACCTTATGAAGATATTTCTCATTTTTATCCTACCTACTTCTTAAATCCAAATATTCTGTGCATTTACGTTTTAATGCCCAAATATTGACAATTTATCCCAACCTAAACATATTTACAGAAATCAGTAATTCTTTCACCATCAAATATTTCCTATAAACCAAATATTCCTTGACCACCAATAATCTCTCACCAAATAATGATCAAAGTTATTCTCCATATTCTTCAATGTTAATCTCCATATTCATCAAGTACATCAAACTATATCTATCATCATCAAATACAAATTCAAGTTCTTCATTACTACTCTCTTCGTCATCTTAAAATTCATCTTCCGACAATGTTAATCACCATAGTGAATCATTGTCTACAAGCGCTAGTGAACTAGCGTTGTATGTTCCTCTTTCAGCGATAACGCTGATTATCTTCCAATTATCATCCAACTTAGAATTCATCGATATAGACCATTTGTCTAGCGATGGATGCTAAACAATATGCTGTGTCCTCATAATACCTTTGTGACGTGTCCAATTATTCAATTCCGCGGTCTATTTCAATATCTCCTCTAATTTCAACATTTGAAAAGAACAATGGTCACACCTTGTGGGTATAATAACTCGATAACATCTTCAAGCACACCATAATACTTCTCATCATCGGTTTCAACTATTACACCACTATTTTAAGTTGTCTCGGAGCTAGAATCTCGCTCCAGTGTCACTAATTTTACATCATTCACCTTACATTCTGAGTAAAAGTTGTGTGCTTGAGGTTTGCATGATAAAGAGTAGAGGTACTCACTGAAACCTTCAGATCTTCGAAGAAATGATATCTAATTTTTTTTGAATTATTTACTTTTGTATATACAAGCCAAATGAAATGAAGGTTATAAATTTATAATACATACCCAATGTTTCAAACATCGACTAAATGTTTAATTCGAGCGTTGTCTCAAATTCTCTTGATGATCCACATAATACTTTGCTTCCTTGCAATTATCTATAACACACCAATGAGCGGATCTAAGTTGACATTTACCAAGTTTTATATTAGGAATATAATACCCCAATACATTGATGGAACTTCATTCCAAATTGGATTCTTCGGGGGTATTACTTACCACGTACATTTTGACATAAGTCACACACTCTCTGGTAATAATTTTCTCAGCAATACATCCTTACGTATTTCTTGTACTCACCCAATTGCCTGTATAAAAATAATATGAAAATAATTAAATATATAAATGAAACACATTAATAAATGTAATAATTAAATATATTGTACCTCTCGATAGCTTATATCCAACTATAATGAACAGACCCTTTAAGCAAAATTTGATGTGGAAGACAAATCATGAGATGCACCATTATGGTGAAAAATTCATGATGGAAGATCCGCTCAAAATCACATAATGTCAACAGTATATATCGGACTCTATTTAAATGACATCAGTCTTTGTCAACTCTCGACAACAAATTATTCGAAACCATCGAGTCAAGCAAATTACGGGGTTCACCATATAAGTAGGTAGATATGATCGGACACAGACATGAATTAATCGTTGGAACATACCATGACAATCCAATAATTTTTTTTGGATACTTCTTAAACTCCCAGCATAGTATGATGGATACTCAATATCTTTCATCATTTGTAGAGCTTTGATCTTGTTTTTTTGGAGTAATTGTTTAACATGATCTTTCAGATGGAATGTGCCACAAATTTCGTTTACTCTCAAATCCAAGTATCGCTCTAACTACACAATCGAAGTCTTCTCAATGTGTATCACATTAAGCGAGTAAGGTTGTTTCAAATATTTTCAATAAGGCAGCTTATTGAATATAGTCTCATGTGTCTAACAAAGTTTCTCTGATTTTTCCTTCCCTTTAGATTTTGGGTGTAAGCTAAGTACGGAAAAGTCTCGTGTGTGAGTCTGAATAATATCAAAAATGTCAATACTAGAAAGAGAAGGAGGTTTATCCCTTAACTCAACGTTACCTCCAAACTTATTTATTGAGTCATGGTAGCCACCGACGATGTCCTTGGTATGATATTCTTCTATCTGAATGAACAATATCAATTCCGTCCAATATGACAAGCTTTAATCCTTTAGTTTGGACATCTAACATTCTGAGACCGGAGAAGTCACTAGTAGTCCAAAATAGTGCAACTCTCATATTAAAATAAGTACCCGAATAACGATCGTATGTAGATATCCCACTAGTCCGACAAATTATATGGCATAACCACGATAATTCAAACGGATGGGGCCCCATTAGTTGCTAATCCTAGTCGCACATTTCAGATTTCATTTGCGAATTCTGGATATACATATTAAAATGATTTCATGTATTACCATACCCTTGATATCTATAATCACCCTCACCATCACTAGCTCGACGTTCCATATGCCAACACATTTCTTTGCCACGTATGGGGATGTATAAAGACATTTGAGCCTCGGAGTATTAGGAAAGTAACGGTTAATATTTTTAGGAACCCTTCTTCCACCATTTTCATAAGAATAGCGCGGTTCCTCACAAGAAAAATAACTACCAAAATATTCATAATCTTTGTAGTACAATACACAACCGTTATCACATGCATCAAATATCTCGTAATCCAATCCTAACTTCTTTAAAACCTTCTTAACATCTCAATAGGATCTCAAATAGTTGTACTCTTGAGGGAGAAATCTTTTATAAATACCCAAACTGTAGGGAAATTAGCTACTCATGAAAAACATTGTAACAAAACAAAATAGTAAAACTGAGTTCGAAGAGTTATGATTGTGAAGACTAAGGCTGAAGCTTGATTGCAATTCTCCCATTTAAGCTCTGGAATTCCGCCTCCCTCAGCTCTCCGCCGTTCTCCGATTGCCCTCGTATTAGGTGTGAAACCCTAATACAAAAGATGCTGAATTTCAGAATTTGGGTCGGACCGAGCCGACCGCGGACCCCTCTTGAATATCAGCCGCGGACCCTTAAGGAATATCTGGAAATATAGTAAGGTCCGCGGATAAAATTGTAGCAACGTCCGCGGATGACGTCATCCAGTCTGCATTCGCTTCTTCTCTTCGTCTTCTTGCTCCGAATCCATCTAGAATTGCTCCATAAGCGTGCAAAATCTCCATTGCACTCCAAATACGCCTGAAACACAAAACACTACAACAAGGTAATATTTCACAAATAAAGCATATAAGAACAACGAAAATAAGACAATGATGGATCGTATAAATACACTCCATCACTTAGCTTTTATTCTAAAGACAAATATCGCAATGAAGCCTAAAGAATTTTGACCCATTAGTTCCCGTAATGTCCTATACAAGATTATATCAACCATCCTTGCGAAAAGGATTAGAGAGTGCCTACCTATGGTGATTGGGGACGCGCAGTCTGCGTTTATTCCCAGGAAGGAACATTGCTCATAATGTCTTCCTTGCTCAAGAGCTGATTTTTGGCTACAACAAAAATAATATCAGCAAGAGAAGCATGCTGAAAGTTGACATGGTCAGTTGGGATTTTTTAGAGGAAACTATGATGATGATGGGGTTCCCTGCTAGGTTTGTTAAGTGGATTTCTGTGGGCATCAGATATTCGAGGTTCTCTAATTTGATCAATGGAGAGCTGGTTGATTTTTTCGAGAGTAACAAGGGGTTGAGACAGGGGGACCCTTTATCCTCGTTTCGCTTTACTCTAGTTATAGAAGTCTTATCGAGAGATTTGAACAGAATGGCTCGAAGGAATTGTATTAAGCCTCATCCAAAATGCAAAAGAGTAAATCTATCCCATTTAATGTTTGCTGACAACCTCCTCATTTTTGCATCTTCTTGCGACCGGTCCATTCGGAGCATTAAAGAGGTGTTGACTATGTTTTCCTCTTGCTCTGATGATAGAGTACTTATGTATGCTACTTTAAGTCCTTTACACTGCTTATATTCTAACATATTTAAGTATAAGATTACGCTTTTGGTGTAGTTTTGTATTTCAGGATGAAAAGAAGAGTTAGAACAATAGTGCAACAAGAAGGCTGAATTTCGAAGCAAAAGATAACAAAGTTGACGAAGAGCCAAAGGACAATGAGCGCGCAAGCAGTGTGGCGCGCCAGTCTTAGTCGCGCAGATCAAAAGCAAAGCGATGACGTCAGAAATTAGCGAAATATCCGGAGCGATGACGTCATCACGCGCAAAGAATATTTCTAAGTTCGGTTTTTGGAGATCAAATATTCCCAAAGCTGAATTTTAGAGATAAAGATGATTTCCTACAGATTTTCTTGCCTAATAATTCTTGAAAACCCTAGGAGGCAAGACTATAAATACAAAGCTTCAGAGAAATCACAGAAAGAGGGAGAGAGAGAGGCGTAGATTCTGGTGAATTGAAGAAGAATCGGAATTCTGCCGGCGCAAGACTGTTACGCGCACTGACGACGCGCGCATCAGGCTATAGTCTTATTACTTGTTGTTTACATATAGATATTGAGATGAATATGTTCAGCACGTCTAGCTAACTTGTTGAATTCAGTTCAGACTTTGATCTATGAATCATATGTTTTGAGGTTTTGTTCTTAATGCTTGACCTGTTTAGTAGTATTACTCCGAGCATACTTGCATGATAACTAGTTTAGATAGTTAGGCGAAGCCTTTACCCGCAGACCTAATTATAGACTCTATTATCTATCGTTAAACTATCAGAGGTACGTTACAGTGAATGATAGGAGTAGCACTAGAATAGTTAATCACTACCTTTACCGGATTCGTGATTAATTAGACTAGATTGGGTAGTAATATCATATTGACATTTACCGGAATATATGTGTAAGTTATTAAGCCTTTACCGGACCTTAGCTTGCATGAACAATCTGTCATAGATCCTTAGAAAAACCTGTGATAAACATAGAAGTTCATAGTGATAAGTCTAAACTGAGCTCATCTCATATTTATATTTCACATTCGTAGTTAATTCTGTGCGCCAGTAGTAGACTCACGCTCCTGTTTTCTGTCATTTACTTGTTAACTGACAACCCCAATCTTAGTTATAGATCAAAGGAGATTTCTCACCGTTCCCTGTGGATTCGACCCCAGCTTACCAATACTATACTAGTAGGAGAGTCGGGACAAATTTGCAGCACTCAACGACGTGCTCATCATCTGACTTGTCTTTAAACTTTAAAAACTCTAGTATTTTTTTGGGGGCGCTCCGATCGAGAGACAGGTGAATATTGCCAATCAGATTGGGTTGCCTTTTGGAAATTTTCCTAATTTGTACCTCGAAGTACCGTTGGATGCTAAGAGTATAAATGTTGCGGCTTTCAAGCCAATTATCGTTAAGATGCTGAGTAAAATCTTATCTTGGTCTGCTAGATCAATGTCTCATGCTAGGCGTTTTATTTTGGTGAAGCATGTCCTTTCATCTATTTGTTCTTATTGGATGCACTGTTTAATTCTGCATGTGGTTGTCATACGAAGATTAACAACATCTGTAGAAGCTTTCTATGGCCAGGGAACCGTAACAGTAGAAGTCTCGTAGCGTGGAAGCTTGTTTGCAGACCCAAAAATCAGGGCGGTCTTGGTGTGTAAGACTTGAGGATATTCAACAAATCTCTTATTCTGTCTCAAATCTGGGATTTCTGTCATGATAAGTGTTCTCTTTGGATCAGATGGGTTTCTAGTTATTTCTTCGGGTTAGGAGTTTGTGGGAAGCTAAGGAAAAGCCTCTTTATTCGTGGATGCACAAAATTTGGCTGTGTTTAAGGATGAATGTGCTACAATGCATTGAAGTTGAAGCATTTGGCAATTTGTAATGGAGGAGATTGTCCAACCAGTTCAAACCGAAAGGGTATATGACATTCTCTTGGGCAATGATCCTGTGAAGAATTGGAATATGGTATGGAATCCAATTTCTCACTCTAAACATAGTTTTTGCACTTGGCTAGTGATCGGTCGATATTTCGATCGATTATTCGCTTCATATCTTAAGAACTTTGTATCGTTCCTCAAATTATTATTGTTATTTGACCTATTTATTTAATGCGAAGAGTTGATTAATTAGAATATGTGATTTGATGCATTATGGAGAAAAAATGGTTCAAATAAGTGAAGAATTCAACAAAAGAGCAATCTGGACAGCTTGACCTCCGTGTCTTCTACAGCTTGTACAGAAGTCATATGAAATCCGAATGAAACAAGCTATACATCATTGGAAATCTGACTCAATTATCCACAACTCTCTAGTTTGCGTCAAAATCAGATTCAGTGGTTTGAAGGGTCAAAACAGCGTCAGAAACTCATAACAGCTGCATGATCGGGTAGGGCGGGTACCAGAATCACCCGACCCACCCGACATATTAAACTATTTGGCAGATTTGCTTCTGAGCTAGTCGGGATACCCGGGTGACCAGACCTACCCGACCTACCCAACCCCTACTTGACTTGGACTATAAATACACATTTTTAGAGATTTTAGAAGGGAGGCAGATTTTACGAAGAAAGAGGACATAGATTCAAAGAGAAAGAGACATTCTCCGTGCATGTAAAAGATCCAAAGGTGTATTAGATTTGATTTTCTTAAGCTTTAACATTGTGTAATTGTATTTTTGATTTCAAAATATCATCGATGGATTTCGTTACAATGGATTGTGAGTAGTCTCTTGTTTCAAGGTCTAAGGGACCTTGTTTGATGTATTCAAAACTCCTGTATCAGTTTGGATGAGAGATAGAATGATTTGTTAGATGATTTGTGTTCTTACTCATATTTTGATAACGATGCATGCAAGGTGTTTGATAAAATGCTTGTACGAACATAAGTTGCTTTAGCTTTCATATCGGAAGATAGGGATTTAGAGTAATCATTGAGTAGGGCTATCTAATTGTTTAGTGACTACGGAAGTAGCATTAGAGATTAGAAGAGTAGGCTTTTGCTTTATCCGAGCTTTCACATTAATCACCATAACGGAAGTTCGTGATTAATGTGATTGTATCGAGCAAGTCAACAAATCGGAAGAGTGAGACTTGAATATATGAAATCAATATTCAAACTTGGCGAAATCTTGTTTTGAGTTGCGATTTAATAGTTGACTCCGAATCATTAGACATTTCATCATATTACTCTTATGATCATTGTTTTAATGCATTAGACTAGGAACGTAGGACTTTGAAATCTTGTTTATTGGATTATATCTACTTTGAATACTCGTATAATCTATCCTCCAAAACAAAACAAAAATATATTGATTTTGAGTTAGCTAGATTAAAGCTAAATCTTATATAGTGCACAAGTTTAAGTTTGTCCTTGGACGACCCGAATACTTCGGTTTATAAATAATTTTTGAATTGCATTTGGAATCTCTTAGTCACTGACTTTGAGGTGCAAAAATACGCAACGTCAGCTAGCTATCCAGGACAAACTGCCTTAAAAGAGAAATTATGGAACTAATGGTGCAAAAAACCTATGTTGCTGGTGTGAGAGAATGGAAGAAAGTGGTGACCACCTGCTGTTTATTTGCCCTTGGATGCAAGCGTTTAACAAGTGCATGAAAGCGTTGGGGTTCATTCTTGTCTTCAACAACTAGGCAGAGGTCGAAGCTTGGTGGATCAGACACAAATGGAGGACTAGGGCTGAGATGCTGGCTTTCTGCTTTGTTGGGAATGCTGTACTTATGAGACAGAAGAAGTAGAAATGAAAAGATTTTCAGTGCTTGGCTAATCAACGAGGGGAGTGTGGTGGAAAGAGTTCTGAAAATGTTAAGCCTATAGATGGACACAATAAAGAATTCTATTAACTGGACTCCTGTAATTCATCAATTGAGTTTGTATACAAAAAGGTATTACAAGTCGTAAGGTGTCTTGTGTTTGTGTCTTGTAGTGCTCCTCTGGCGAGCTTGGTGTGGGTTTGCTCCCTCTCTTGTGTGCTTTTGCTCACGCTGGGGCAGTGCTTGTGCTAATCTGGGGTGTGGGTGTCTTGCTGGGGATTGTTGTTTGTCTGTGTGTTGGTCTCACGTTCCATCTTTTTTGAATAAAAGCACCTTTTCTTCGAAAAAAATCAAATTTATAACACACATCGTTTATATTATCTACTGGGTACATCATTTTGAAGCTTCAGTTTACCAATAGGTACTGAACTTATGAACATTAACTGGACTCGACACACTAACCTGCAATGTGTTGTAAAGACAGACATGACAGGCTGAACAGCCTTCTCAAATCTTTCAGATTAAATCCATAAGAGAGTATAAACTATGGAAACATCTACACATTCTGAGCTTCCAAAAAAGCATTAAACTCATCTCTGGCTAGGCGCAAGCGTGGTGTAATGCAGGATGGTGGCGAGGATGGGAATATTATTGGAGTCTCTGTGGAGAAACGAACATGGCGTGAGGATTTCTGATTCGACTTTCGATCCTTAAGGTCGCTGTTAATTAATATTCCTTTCAATTCAGGACTCTCAAACTGAGAGTTTGCTTCCACCTTATTACCAGTCTCCATCATTTCTAGTGGTAATTCATAGTAGAGATTCATCGATAAACGATCAACCCCGTCATGTTCGTAGTCTTCTTCACTCGAATGATCATCAACCATGTCGTCACGATCACTTACAATGGCTGCTGCTGACCAAGAACCGCATTCAAACTTCTCCCGAGACATTGTTCTTGAAATCATACTTTGAATGTCCACAGCTTCCTTCTTTGTCAATGGCTTTCCCTTGAAAAATGCTGGTAAGTAGACGCACAATGCGCCGCATGTGAAACCCCAATACCCTTTATCCGCCGCGTTCTTAGCTGCTTCTGTGCTTTTTCTAAAGCTGGCTTCAAAGTGCCTACTTCCGTGATGATCAACTGTATGCACTCTCCTTAAGCACACCTCATACTCTATTGATGGTCTGCTAGCCCTTCCTTCTCCACATGATTTACTTCTTCCGACGAACAACTGATGCTTCTCCTGCTTGGATTCTCCAGCAGCGTCTTCTAACGGAGGAGGCGAGACTTGGCTTCTCCCCGGTTTCTTCTTATTGACAACTACTGATGTGGGTCTAGGAGAGTTAGGGAGGCTGATGCTTAGAAACCTCTTGGCAGGTGGAGAAGGAGGGGGAGGCACTACTGGTGCTCTGCCTGCCGCTACCGCTGACCCAACGACATTTATACGAGGCAAACTAGTAATAGAACTACCTTCACGAGACAAAAGATCGAACAGCGATACAGGTTTAGGAGAAGTTTGGTTCTCAGTTTGTGCACCTGAGTTGGTTTCCATAGCAATTTGGTGATTACCTGTGGTTGAATTATTTGGATGTGTTGAGAGGTTTGCAATGGATGTGTGCTTTCCACCTTTAATAGTTGCAGCCACACCTGAAGAGGAATATATAACAAGAGAGGCGTTCAAGCTCTAACGTGCCTGCCTTATTATCAAGTAGTGACAGCCACATCCATAATATTAAATTCAATCAACCTAAATATTTGAATAAGCAAATAGCAGCTCTTGAATCATGCAACGGTTTACTGTAATAATCAATTAGCAAGTCAAAGAACAATATCTCAACGTTTAAATTCATTACATGAATGCATATTTTTATATAGATATAAAAGAAAATCTTGTGTTAGTGTGATTGATGTATGATATGTTTTTGATCAAATTAATTGTTAAGATTAGCTAGATCAAAGTTAAAATATCAACTAAGGATTAAGTTCTAGGAGGATAGACAAGTTTTTGTGAGACGGAAGGACATCATCTCAATCGTTGATTCCAATTCATCCAACGGTTGATATTGATAACCGTCATTCTCAACCGCCCGTGTATTTTGCTAATTCAACCACCTATTTTAATTCATAATTACTTTAATCTCAACCGTTAGATTAATCAGAATGAACGGTTGAAATGATGTTCTTTTGTCTTACATAATTTTAATGTCTCTTAGGAACCGAACTCTATCAACTAATTATAACTACAAAATTAGAATAGATGATGCAACAGAAGATGATGCAACAAAACTTTTTTTTTTTTTTTTTGATTCAAGGTGAGATATTTCATTAGATAAAGATTTAACAATACATGCGAATGAAGCATAATCGAAGGGAAAAATCTAAGACAATTCTACATCGAGAAAGTCTCATAAAAGACAGTTGAAGAGCAGGCCAAAGACGGCGTCATCCCAACGCACTCACCAAAGTCCAAGCATAACCGGACTCGAGAAATCACATCACAGAAACCAGGACTTCATAAACCGAGAGGTCATCCAGACCAGAAATCAGGGACAGCATGAGGCCCCAAGGCCCAGCCCACCCCAGTCGCACCCAAGCCGCCGCCGCGCACCCCAGTCGCAGATCGTCCACGAATCGCCGCCACCCTCCCGAAGCGACGCGTCGCACTCTTGCTGCGAAACATCCACACGGCGCCGGTTGCAACCCAGATCTCAGTCCACTCGGCGCTTGCGGCGACACCCATCCGACCAACCGTCCGTCACACAGCACCTCCAGATCTAGGTCCGCACCGTAGGTGACGACCAGATCTCCGCCCGCGCTGAAGAACCATCCGCCCAGATCTCAGCCCGCCGCCTCCCATCTGCCCAGATCTGTAGCCAGCCACCCGAGGCTCCAGCGGTCCGGCCGATTCCAAGCCCCGTCCGACCTCTCGCAAGCACATCAGCCATAACCCAAAACACCCAAGAGCCCAACCACCGTGGTTGACAGCGGACAAATCCTCAGCCGCAAAACCGCACTGAAACAAAGCCAGGAAGGCAACCCTGGCTTGTAACCAGATCCCTGCCAAAACCACCGATGAAATCGAGCCAAAGGGTCTCAAGGCACGGAGGAAAAGCTAGTTATTGAAACTAGAAGGAAAAGCTTTAGGGAGTACCCTAAAGAAGGAAAGGAAACAGGAAAAGGAAGTAAATCTGGAAAACATTCAACGAAGAAAAAGATCTCCTAGGGGTAGAGAAGAAGGGCCACCATGCTGACCTTCAATCTCCACCCCGGAGCAGAAGAAAACGAAAGTGGCTGTCAAGAGAGAAGGGGGAGCTACTTCTCCAGCTTTTGTGAAACCCGGAGCAGAAGGTATATAACTACTTTTGATCTTAACTGTTAGATTTATCAAATCAACAATTGAAATATTGTCACAATGTCTCAAAAAAATAATTATCCTTATAGAACTCAACTCTAAAATAAAAAATCTCATATAAGCTATAAAGTTATCATGGTCCTAGACTCAGGGACGGCTAGGATATGACCCTCGTACTTAGTACTTAAGCTACTAGACTTGTGTGTGTGTTTCAAAATGATTAATGGTCGAAACTCCTCTCCTCTCACGGTTTACGACGTGTAGTCCAAAGCTTGAGAATGGATTTGTGGTCGAAAGCTCATATACTTGCCCTTGCAAGCATAGGTGGACAGCGTGACTAATATTCTTGCGTGATCTTCATTTTACTTGCACTTGAAATTGAGATTGAGTTAAATCCGATGAATGCTAGTTTTGATGTTGAATGACTGAATTTTCATTGGCATATTGGATTGATTGATTTGTCGAGGATTTCGTTGGTGAATGAAGGTGTAACTTCGAAATTTTTATGGGTTGCATTCACTACTAATTGTTGAACATAATATTAGTCCATGGATGAATGCGGGTGGGATTTGTAATTATTTCTTTTCTGAAGACTCTCACAAGACTATAACTCGTCCTATAGGGAAACTTAGAAGTTTAAAGGCTTAATGCATAGGCTAAATGCATCCGTGATTCCTACGACGTTGAGTTAGGAGTAGATTAATTTTTGTCTTCTTTGATTGTGTTTTGTGTCGATAGAGTAGAAAATATATTCAGTGTCAAAGTGATTTGCTGCGTGCTTTGACATTTCAATGTATTTTTCAGCAATCTATCCGTTATCTTGACATGTGCTAATACATGTTCGGGACAAACAAGACTTATTAAGTGTGGGGTATTTTGATGTACGGACAAGTATATTATGTATTTGTCCATGTTTTACCTTAAGTTCTTGTTTGTTCCGCTATTTGTGAGGTTGTTTGACGCTTTCTTTGAACATTTCTGATTCATATTCTATATGATGTTAAATAGTTTGAAGAGAATTTGGGTGAATTCTGGTTGGAAACGCGTGAAAATGAGCAAAATCGAGCAAAGTGGAGCTTCTAGAGGCAGCAGTGCCTATTCATTGTTGAAAGCTTTCCAAACACAGCTCTAGTATCCGATCAAAATGAGTGATAGCTTGTTGGAAAGATATCTAAATTGTCTATAACTCTTATGTTTTCTATAAACTCACAATCAAAGAGTAATTGGGAGATATGGGCCATAAAATTAAAAAGTCAGACAAAAGCCCAGAAATTCAGAAACGTAGGGTAGAAGCCAAATGCATATAAATACCTAATTTTTTGGGATTCAGAACAACCATTCTTTTGGAGTGTTTTTGGAAAGTTTTGAGCACCAATAACCATCCAAGAATCCAGAGAAGAAGCCACACCAAAATAACAACTTCACACTTCTATCTACTCTCATTTTGTCTTGTTTTTCAATTACTTTCATCATGAGTATGCGACTTTCAATTTTAAAATACATCATGTTTTGCAAGAAAATCACCATGAGTGAGTAGTCTTTGTAGTGAGGATCCTTATAGATCCCTAGGTGAGATTGTAACGCAAATACTTGTACTCTACTCATGCTTAATGAAGTTTTGACTGAAAAGTTGTGTTCTTGCGTTTATTTCTATGTCCTGAATTTTGAATGCCTAAGGATGGAATAAGAGTTAAAATTAGAATGTTTAGAATTCATGATTAGTAATATTGGACAGCGTTTATGAGCGAGAGCGACGAGCGCAATTCAATAAGGCTAAGCTTATAGTGGACTTGAATTACTGATCAATAAACCAAGAGGTTGAGACCATGGGATTCGAGTTCTATGTGCTTTAATAGAGCGAGAGTTTGAAAATTACATCCCTTAGGTATCACTGTCATTCTTGAGAAGGATACCTATAGATACCTCGCTGCTAGAGGACAAAAATCTCAAATTTTTGTAGATTCGCATAATTAATTCTAAGTAGCATAACGTAGTTTAGGCTTTTCTCTTGGGACTCGATCCTAGGTCACCCTAAGAACTATAAATTTGTTTGACAACAACGTGATTCGATAAGTATCACTTTACTTGCCTAAAATTACACCGTGAGGATTGTATTTTAAATCCCTTTATTTATATATTTTTAATTTTTTTTGAGTTTAAACACTGATAAAGAGCATTTAATATATATGATATATTCTGAAAAAAACTAGAAATTCAAATGTTGAATAAAATTTTACTATTAGTACCAGCGTTAACAAAAAAATGTATGAAGTCAGTTTTGGGATGACATCTACTTAAAAGAGTAATATAGATAGATTGCAATTCAAGGAGGCTCAGATTTGTGTGTCGGTTTCAACAAGAAGTGGCCTTAAAGCAATGTACGGTTCCGAAAAGCTTCGAGCATCTTGACATCAGCCTTGGCTATCGATTTGGAGTTTCTCAGGAGCTTTATTGACTCCGGGAAGTCTTCTTTCAGCTCTTGTTAGTCAATTCTGAGAATGAGTAGTCTTTTAGGTGCATATATGTGTTGCGTTTGAAAGCTCATTATCTGTTTGCAAAACATGTTTGATTATTAGTGGAATTATTGGTTTGAGTCTCTCCATAAAGGAGGCTTCGTGGTTTTTTCCTGCAAGATTTTCCCCGTTAAAAATCTTATGTGCATCCTTTATGTTCAATTTAAGTTTTAGCTTAATTTTGGTGTTTACGGAAATTTGGCATATTAAGTAAACTTGCATTTTAGGGCTGAGTTTTGTTTCTATGCATTGTATTCGGTTTAGATACATTCATCAAAGTGGTATCAGAGCCGCTGATATGTTTCTAGATAGATTCTTGGTCGAATCTTAATTAGAACATTAGTGAAAATTAGTGATCTTGGCATATATGTTGAGCATTTGTTCTTATAATAGTTGCTGCCATGTATCTTTATTGTTTGTGCGTTAATCTTGATGTTCTTAAATGTATGGGTTTAGTGCTATCAATTAAAGTATTTTAGGCATCATTTTTTACTTTAACATTGGTTGCTTTTCTCATAATTGCTCTTATACGCTTAGCTCTTAAAATTGATATTTGTTTTGATTGATTTGAGTGTTAACCTTGTTGTCTTTGCTAGATAAGTTTTAATGCTTAGTCACTTGGTATTTTGCTTGTTAAGGCTTTAGCACAAAATCAAAGGTTAGCATTCTTGATCTTTGCTTATATTTGCTGATTCTCTGATAATTTTTTTACTGTTATTTGTGTTCAGCACTGTCTTGTTGTTGATTATACGAGCTTTTAGTGATTAGTTTGCTAGGTTTCGATGAACTAGATATTAAAATTAGGTTATGTTGATGATATCTTGCTTCTTGTTCAATATCTTAGTAAATATATACTTGTGCAAAGTCTATTTTTGACTTCTTGAAAAAAGTCATAAGAATGCTACGGGTAAAAATACTATATATAAACTTGTAGAATTCCAAATGTGCGTGCTTTTTAAAACAATCCGAAGCAAATCAGGTGAGTTCAAAATATGTGCGTGCGTTTTAAAACAGTTGTGTTCAAGGACGGTAACAGAACCTGTATGAGCAATTCAGTGTTTCCGATCCCATTCGATATATAGAGAAGAAAGGAACAGAAATTAAAGTATAGTAACCAAACAATTGGATAACTTATAACAAAATCAGCAACAATTATATGAATCAAATCAACGATTAAGATCGTTTACTTTTGTCTTACAAATATATATCTTCCTTCCTAATCGTATCCCGTTATCAGTAATATTTAAATATTAAACTATGAAAATAAAACATGACAAAACTAAAGAATTAAAAATATTAAAATAAAAGTATTTTGCATATAATAATAAATAAAAAAACTAAATAAAAATGAAAACAATATTAATTTATTACAAATTTAATAAGATCTCTTGAACATAAATTAGTTGTATTAGTTAACATTCAATTATGAAAAAAAATATAATTAGAAGACGATAGTAAATCATAAATTTATGTATAATTTATCAATTATTAAAGAATTGAAATAATTAAAAAATAGATGCAATATTCGATTTGCAATTTATTAAAACTATATACAAAGCACAGAGGGTGCTATTAGCGGTTACATTTTGAAGCCACTTTTCAATACCGATAATACCCCTCATTATTTTACTATTTACTTAAAATTTATTTCATATTTACAACAATTTTAAGTTCAAATACTATATGTATCAACTAATAAATTTGCAGAGAATACTAGCTTTTAGTGATTAGTTTGCTAGATTTCGATGAACTAGATATTAAAATTAGGTTATGTTGATGATATCTTGCTTCTTGTTCAATATCTTAGTAAATATATACTTGTGCAAAGTCTATTTTTGACTTCTTGAAAAAAGTCATAAGAATGCTACGGGTAAAAATACTATATATAAACTTGTAGAATTCCAAATGTGCGTGCGTTTTAAAACAATCCGAAGCAAATCAGGTGAGTTCAAAATATGTGCGTGCGTTTTAAAACAGTTGTGTTCAAGGACGGTAACAGAACCTGTATGAGCAATTCAGTGTTTCCAATCCCATTCCACATATTGAGAAGAAAGGAATAGAAATTATAGTAACCAAACAATTGGATAACTTATAACAAAATCAGCAACAGTTATATGAATCAAATCAACGATTAAGATCGTTTACTTTTGTCTTACAAATATATATCTTCCTTCCTAATCGTAACCCGTTATCAGTAATATTTAAATATTAAACTATGAATATAAAACATGACAAAACTAAATAATTAAAAATAATAAAATAAAAGTAGTTTGCATACAATAATAAAATATAAAAAACTAAATAAAAATTAAAACAATATTAATTTATTACAAATTTAATAAGATCTCTTGAACATAAATTAGTTGTATTAGTTAACATTCAATTATGAAAAAAATATAATTAGAAGACGATAGTAAATCATAAATTTATGTATAATTTATCAATTATTAAAGAATTGAAATAATTAAAAAATAGATGCAATATTCGATTTGCAATTTATCAAAACTAGTATTTTCTACACATTTATATGTGCATATTAGTTGATACATATAGTATTTGAACTTAAAATTGTTGTAAATATGAAATAAATTTTAAGTAAATAGTAAAATAATGAGGGTATTATCGGTATTGAAAAGTGGCTTCAAAATGTAACCGCTAATAGCACCCTTTGTGCTTTATATATAGTATAGATAAAAAGGATATAAATCGATTTTAAAAAATAAAGAATATCTAATATTTCAAAATTAAATATATTTTTCCTAAAATCAAGGGATGAATAACAATTTTACTATGTATGTTATAGGAAAATGTTCAAGAAGGACAAACATATCCATGTCATACGGTACAAAAGGACATAATCTCAATCGTTGATTTTTATTAATCCAACGGTTAATATTGATAAACGACACTCTCCAACAGCCCCATGTTTTTTACTAATTCACTTTCATTTTATTTAAAAATCAATTTATCCTCAACCGCTACATTAATCTAATCCAACGATTGATGTTAAGTCCCTCCGTCTCAGTAAAGTTATTTGTTTCTCTTGAACTTAAACCGTATATTATATAATATAAATATCAATTAAAAAAATTTATATTGTTACTTAAATATGTATTAGATATATTTTTATGTTTAATGATTGTGAAAAATTAGTACATGCCCTTTTCAATATTTAAATCATACTAGTAAAATCAAATATATTGTTATGATCACTTTATAATTTGAGAGGATGATTGCGTCAGAAGCCAGTGCATACTGAACTTCTAGATCGTGCCACGCGGAGAAATCAATTTGCAATGGGATGGATGAGTGACACATGTTGCGTATAATTTGGTAATGATTTTGTAATTATTGAAATGTTAAGAACATGACAATTTTCAGAAATAGGGGTGAGTTTCCTATCCATGTTAATGCTTTTTTGAGTTTAACTTATTCAGTAAATCAAAATAATTGTATTTAGAAAGAAATTCAAGGAGCACATGTTATATTTTGTAAGATGGTGAGCATATTCTCAACCGTTGATTACTTATAACTCAACGGACGAGATTTAACTAAAAATTAACCTTCAAATCTAGCCGCCTGTGCTTTTTACAAATTCAACCGCTTAATTATTAAAAATCATAATCTCAACCATCAGATTAATCAAATCAACGGTTGGGTCACGTGCTCTCATCTTATAAATATTTACCGTCCTTCCTGATACTATCTCATTATATTTAAACCACAAATTTTATTCATTCATTGATATTAATTTATATCTCCTAAATAACGTGGTGTTTATATATTATCTTTACTTATAATATATTACTGTGTGTGATAGAATTTTTTTTAAGAAAGACAAACATATTTATTTGAGACCGAAAGTCATCATCTCGATCATTGATTTGTATCAATCTAAATGTAAATATTGTTAACTATCAATCACTAACCTCCATATGTTTTCTGTTAAATCATTTTAATTAAAATTGAAAATCAATTTAATCTCAACGTTAGATTAATCTAAACAAATGATTGAAATTGAGTCTTCTCGTCTCACAAAAACCAGTTGTTTCTTTAGAATTCAATTCACAAAGATCATTGATTTTTATTTATTTAAAGTCAAACGCCTAGTTTTAAAAAAACCAATTTAATGTCACAAGTTTTTCCAATCTAGTGGATCAATGTGGTATGCTCATAAATTAATTTATTCTTTGCACCATGCATCTTTCACTTTTAATTGATTTTCATCGCCTGTTTCAAGAGCAAAAACTGAGATAACTAGGAACTGTGAGATAATATATCGAATTCAGATACGCGGCTAATCCTGAAATTAAAAAAGAGAATTTTTTTGATAGCAGTGGTTACAATGAGCATCACTCATTAAGATCTCATACACGAGATTTTTATTCTAATCCTATGAAGCTCTAGTCACCATAGACACCTCACCCAATCATCGACAAGTATGTATTAGCCATTACGCGCGCATGTCTCTTTGTTGTGCTTACATGATTCATTCTAAGGGCAACGACGCGAACAAGCCCGACGTCCAAAGGCGATAGAAAGGAAGAAAGCCTCCTCAAACCTCCTCGCACGGGCTGGAGGAAACAGCAACTCCCACAAGAGAGAGACACTTCTCACAAAATGTGCTAAATGGTGCGTTCTGGGCGACTCGAACCTGAGCGCTCTTGGTTGTCTGACCAAACCGAAAGCAAGACCATCAGGTATTTAAATTAAGGGTCAATTGCAGAAAACCCTATTATTATACAGTGTTTTGTAGAAAACCACCATTGAAACAACTAATTACGAAATGCATATATTATAATAGCTCTGTTATCAAAAAATTACTATTATTACTGTTCTATTAAAAATTACCGTTAATAGCGCGTTTGTGTGGTTATTAAATATTATATTATTAATTAAGTTAATTGCAGGAAACCACCATTATAATCTCAATTTTGCAAAATGACTATTAGCTGCTCTGTTCATGCTAGATCGGAGGCTCTAGGTAATAACTCTTTGATTAATGTCTACTAGCTACATGTTTCTGTAGTTTAATCTTGATTGATGTCAATAAAGAAATAATGCAAAAAAGAAAATTCATGTTCGAGAGCTTATTCTCATTGCGTAATGGCTATTGTCTATCCATATCAAAAACAAATAAGTTTTTTCCCGTCTATGAATTATGATTTACTATGTCGCTGCTTTTAAACTCTAATTGTTGTAATGTATTGGTATCTTTAATGTCCAAAGTTATGCTAAAGATACAAATTTTAACCACATTCGTAGCCGCAAATATGCTTCTATCAGGTTTCATGTTTAATGTGGATCATATATTATTTTTTAAGCAAGAAGAATTCTGCATTGCTCATCAAACATAGCCAAAATCGTAGCCTCACCAACATTTTCTACTGTTACTTATATATTCAGATAATAGTTTTTTGATAACAAAACTATTATAATATAGTCATTTTGTAATTAATTGTTAAAACAGTGGTTTTATGCTAAACTGTATATTTTATAATATTGGTTTTCTGTATATTTAAAACAGTGTTAAATTATGGCGTGTGTGATTTGCAATTTCTAACAATGTGAAGACAACGATACTTTTTTTATAACGGAGCAATTATAATATAGTTATTTCGTAATTAGTTGTTACAATGATGATTTTCTACAAAGCAGTGTATTATAATAGTGATTTTCTGCAATTGTTCCTTAAATTATACATTTTGGGAAAACATTCTTATACTACATACTAAGTCTGATATGTGCTTCTTGTACTTTACAATACTTGGTCATATTTTTGTACAAAAAGAGTAATAGATGAAGCAAGACATCTGGAGACACAAGTGAGTTCAATACCTGCATTCCACAAACAACTTCAGCAAGAAGAGATATTACATGTCTCAACAAATCTAATTCGAGACCGGTGATTAATTGCCAGTCCAATTAACAAAAGATTTGTGCGCTGCTTCAAGTTGTACATCTTGCATAATGAGTCAATGTTCTGATGACCCTCAGGAACGACATCAAATTCCTGCGGTAAAAATGTGAATCTTCTTTTAGCCTAGCCTTTCATCTCTGTATGGCCCAGGTCCTCAGCATTACATAAATTTCCAGAACAATATTCATCAGGCAAAGTAGCCCTTTCAGAATCTGATGACTCAAAATCACACATGTCCTCTTTACTGTAGCTACTATTAGTATCAGATGAAGCAACGGAGAAGGATTCAGCCGATAATTGCAATATTTCTTCCTCTAAGTTTAACCTGCGGTTCAGAATTTCTCGTTGATAATGTGGAGGTGATCCAGAAGAAATAAATGATGAAAGTGATTCTAAATTGCTAGAAACAACATGGAATGAAGTTCCAGTTGTATTCAGATTCCGCTTCTGATCGCCATCATAAACTGGAGTCTCAGAAGGAAGCTTTGTGGACATAACGGGCTTGATATTTCTTCCATCATGTAAATTTGATCCCAGTGTGTGTTGTTCTTGTTCTGAGTGTGATTCCTCTAACACTGGGCTAGGGGCACCACTATCACCATCGTTAACTAATTTGGCATCTATTTTTTCCGTTTGGCCCATTTTATCAGGATGAGGATGGGAAGCTTTATCCATATATGAGTTGTCTGTTTTTGAATACTTCCTACTACACTCTTCTGAACCAGGCTTTCTTTTAGATTCCAGTGGACATCTATGACTTTTACCAATGGGTCTGCTCCTAGATGGATCGCTTGATATGGTTGACTTATCACAGCCGCATAGCGCTTCATTGTATGTACTGGAGTCGAGCATATTTCCATCTTGGTCCATCCACTCCGTCAGCTCACGCAACCAATTTATAGAGCGCTCTTTCTTCAGGAGCTCAACACGATTCATTAAGTCAACTATTCCAGATTCGTCACCTGATATATGATCATCATTTCTGCTTTGGATATCATTTTCACATGATACTGACTCTTGATCTGAACTTGTTCGTATGCTATGCTCCTCCTTCTCGATTAAAGCTATACGAGAAAACTTCTTCTGCAGTTTTTATAGTTATAGTAAGTAACATTTAAGTTGAAAAGAGATACAACAGAGTTTAGAGCATGCCACTTAATGTCGCCTAGTATATTTTTATCCACTGCTCAAAACATAAACCGAGCAAGATAACGGTTCAAAAGGAAAGGGTGATTGTTGATAGTGTTTCTAGTCTCCGTACATTAAACAAATGATCAAGTGGAAAAGACAAGTCTTTAAGACACAAGTTACCTTTTTTGGGTTTAAGTTTCCCTCTTCTTTCTCGACTTTCACTGGAGCATAAAATCCATGATTGGCAGGCTGCTTCTTTCTGCTAGAGATGATAATATGCCTTTGCCAATGTTCTGTGGTATTCATATTCTTTTCATCAAGTTTTAACTGTCCAGCCACGAAAAGAAATTCTGTAAGCAAAACATAATAGTTGTTTTTCAGTGGAACCAAGCTTGTAATAAATGTTAAAATCACAAATATAAAACTCTAACAAACAAATCCTCTTCCTTTTTATACCGACTTATATGAAAGTATAGCATTATTTGCTCACCTTTTCGGGGTGAATCAGAAAGCTGAACACTTGTGCTCGATACCATCTGGCACAACATATAGGATTTCCTTCCAACCACAAGCTGCTGATGCATGGAAGACTTGCAAGAATTTCCAGTTCTTTAAAATTCGAAATAAGGTTATAGCAAATATCAAGTCCTTCAAGAGACTGTAAGTTCTCAATCCCAGACAACGTTGTGAGAGCATTGTTCCGCAAAACAAGTTTGACAATTTGACACGAAACCTGCAATTTTGCATTCAAGGAAACATAATTAAATCCCAACTTCCAGTAATTAACAGTCAAAATAGTCACTCATACCTTAGCCAAGGATTTAATTGTCCTCAAGTGATTGAAACCGAGATCCAAATACTTAAGCATAGTACACTTGCGCAAATTATCAACTCTAGAAAACTTATTCCTGCTGAGATCAAGAGTCTCAACAGCAGGAAGAAGCTGCAGAGACTCATCCATTAACATCAAGTTGTTACGCGCACACGACACAACTTGCAGACAATTCCATTTAGGCGAGTCCTTCACATCCGCAATTCTACTCGCAAAAACATGCCTCAGCGAATCCTACAAAAACAAAAACCCTAAAATCCTTACATAGCAAAAAAAATCAAAACAAAACTAACAGATTAAAGCAAGACTAACCGTAGAGTTATGACAAACAAGCTTCTCTAACGTATGCCTAAGCTCAAGCAATCCTCTAGCAGCTGAAGTTGACAGATCACATCCTCTTAACTCCAACACTTTCAAATTAGCAAAAGGCAGTAAAAAGAGAGGCGTAGGGTCTCTAGCAGGGGGAGGGAGTACAGACACGATTTTAAGAGACGGAAGAAGTTGCAAAATCCTCCTGAGTTGATCGAGAGCGCGATGATCTCCTAAATCAGAGATATAAGCACGGAGATAATCAACGGGAGTGCCGGCGAGGAGTCTGTCGAGTTCGGATAAAGCGTCGAGACGCGAATGGACGTAATGAAGGCCGACCGGATTGAGTTTTAGGATTGCGGTGCCTTCGATTAAAGGACCGGCTTGAGATTCGACGAATTTTTCGAGGCAATCGAGGTACTTGTCGCCCGTAACGATCTCCATTTGATCAAACCCTAAACTTGGAATTTGGGAATTCTCAAGTCGCGAGAATTGGAGTTGTATTCGGAAGTCTCAACTGCTGCATCTCCTGACAAAATAACAAAATCTGATTTTGTGAGATGGACGAAATTTTGTTTATACGACTAGCTGAGTTTTTTATGGTTAGTATAGTTGTGATACTGTATCGTTTTGGTTATTATAAGTCAGATGGTGTTTCTTGCATATCTGTTTCCAGTTCATATCTTTTGTTTTTTCTCATCGTTATTCTGGAAATCATCTTTAAATTTGTGAATATTGTTTTACTACATTCTGGAGCTTATTTTCTTTTTAATTATAGCGTTGGAGGTTTTCAATTCTGGAGGTTTTCGATTTGTCCGGTTTCTTTACGATCCGTTGCATTTGTCTAGAATGAATTTTTAGCTATTTGAATTTTTCATTTAACTATATGCACATTTCAATATGCATTTGTGCAAGTAGCTAAACGACAAAAATCAAAAAGTGCAAATTATGGACCGTTGGATCCGTCCAGATCATGGATCGCAGGGATCGCACGCCACGTAAGGGGTCGCAAATGATTGTTTCTCGGTTTTCAATATCTTTTTAATTATTTAAACCTCTAATCTAAAGTTCTCTTCCTAAGCACGGAAGCTTTTCATTAAACCTTGTTCTTTTAAGTCAAAACTTTCTCTCAATATACTTTTTTGTGAAATAGTCTCTCGGTGTTCTAACCGTTATCAGCACGATTACTCTAAGCACCACATCACAGTAAGTTTTTTTTTTGATACAGGAGACAAGAATTAAAGAAGGACTTAAGATAGCAGCTTCTTATCCTTGAAGAACCAAGGACATGCTCCTACATCTTTCTACTGAAAGCATTGAATTTGTGCGTATTTGGCAGCAGCATCAGCAAGAACATTTGCCTCCCTTCGAATAGCGTAAAGTCTCCATCCATTCGCAGCAAAGAATTTTCTACACTCATCTGCAATATTACGAACATCATCCGTGCACGAGCCATATCTATTAAGAACATGAGCAGCACTAATACTATCTCTCTCAACAATGATGTTATCTGCGTTCAAGTGTAGACCAAGTCCTTTACCCAGATTAATCGCCAGGAGCTCCCCCACTTCTATACCAGAGCAATTATTGATATTTTTCATAAAAACCCCAAGTACAACACCATCATGATTTCTAACAATGGCAGAAATTCCCAAGCTCTTGGATATAGGATCATATATACGAAGCATCACAGTTGATTTTAATAGTACCAACAGGAGGAGCTCTCCATTCAAATAGATATCCATATTCAACATTCCCAGCACATTTCTTTGCATCCAAAAACTCTCTAAATAACACTCTTGCCTTTACAACCAACTCACTAGGAGAGCACATAGTATCACCATGGCTAAGCCGATTCCTATTATACCATATCAGCCACACTACAACCATACTTAAACAGAAATCGTTCAAAGCCAAGACTGAAAAAGAGTCATACATCCAGTCAGCCATAGCATTGTAAGACTCCATACTCAGAAAATTTACATTCAAGATGTTCCACACACTAGCAGACCACCAGTAGTTCAAGAAGATATGTACATCGGATTCCACACTAAGACCACATAAGGAGCATCTTATTTTATCACAAATACCCCTATTCATCAAGTTCAAACTAGTAGACAAGCCCTTATGATACAACTTCCAACCAAAAATCCGAACCTTGCTCGGGATTGACAGCTTGCAAAAAGACTTCCAAAAAAGCTGAAGCTGTCTACTATCTGACTCCTCTCCCTTCACTTCTTCCTTACTCCTCTCTGCTAGCTCTCTAGACAATGCATATGCCGACTTCACAGAAAAAACACCACTTCCTGTATTCCACTTAAAAGCATCATGTTCCTCAGAATATGCAGATCCTGCAACAATTAGATCTTTTACTGAATGAATGCTTCTCCAAATGTATGACGGTCTGTATCCAAGGTTAGCATTCACAAAATTTCCTGTTCTAAAATATTTGCTCGTTAACAATTTAACAACAGGCAAATCAGGTTCAACCAGTAATTTCCAAGCCTGCTTAGCCAGTAACGCTCTGTTCATATGTAGCAGATCCTTAAACCCCAAACCTCCATTAATTTTGTCCCTATACAGCCATTTAGCATTCACCCAATAAGTAGGTTTCTTATCTCTGCTCTGAGCCCACCAAAAACCATTTATTAAGCAATGAAGTTTGTTGACTATCTTTTTCGGAAAAAGGAAGCATTGCATTGTATAAAAACCTCGAAGCAGACCAGCTCGAAACTTTGTTATCAACCCTTTCAGTTAAGAAGCCAAAAACCTCATTTCTATTTTTTGGCACAATTAATGGAACTCCCAAATATTTTTCATGCTTTCCTTTAATATCTACTTGAAATATTTGAGATCATACCTTTAATAGGATCCTCCAAGAATCTACTAACCAACAAGCATGACTTCTCATAATTAACTTTCTGACCTGAAATAACAGCATACAAATTCAGCAAATCTTTGATCACAGTTGCAGATTCGGGGCTAACTTTGAAGAAAATCATGCAATCATCAGCAAAGAATAAATGGGTAATAACTGGTGCATTTCGACAAATTCTAATTCCTTGCAGAATACCCATTCTTTGCCTTTCCATTATAGCAGAAGACAACCACTCAGTAATTACAAGAAATAAGTATGGAGCAATTGGATCACCTTGACGCAATCCTCTTTGAGGTTTAAAATTCTTACTTATCGGGCCATTAAACTTAATATTATACTCCACACTAGTAATAAAATGAAACACCTTATTCACCCATTCACTTGCAAAACCCAACTTCAAAAGCATTTGAGCTAAAAAATTCCACTCAACTCTATCATATGCTTTCGACATATCAAGTTTTAATGATCCCCAACTCTTCTTTTTTGATGAAGAAGTCTTAATGAAATGAGATACTTCATGAGAAATAATCACATTGTCAATAATACTCCTTCCTTTCAAGAAAGCACTTTGAAAAGGAGATATTACCTTATCAAGAACCACTTGTAGCCGATTAGCCATCACCTTCGAAATTGTCCTTGCGACTATATTACACAAACTGATGTGTCTGAATCTTGTATCCGGATAGCCCCCTGCATTTTTGGTATCAAAACAATAGTTGTCAAATTAACTCCACTATCCAGAATACCATCATTTAAAAAAGACAGCACACATTTCACAAAATCAGCCCTGATCACATGCCAGTATTTTTGAAAGAAAAAAGCTGAATAGCCATCCGGACCAGGAGCCTTATGAGGATCAAAAGAGAATAAGGCTTTTGCAACTTCATCCTCAGAATAAGGCCTCAACAACATTGCATTATCATCATCATCAATCTTTGTTTCAATAAACTGTAATGAATCCATTAATCTCTCTGAATTTACATTTGAGCATGATTTGAAAATATTTTCAAAGTATAAGACAACCTCCCTCTCAATGTCTTCCTGTTCAACTAACAGTTTACTTTCAGCAGAATATAAACTATTAATAAAACTTTTCCTATACCTAGAAGTTGCCTTAGCATGAAAATATTTCGTATTAGAATCACCCTCTTTTAACCATTCTACCCTTGACCTCTGCCTCCATAAGATCTCTTCCCTCTGACACCATTCATTTATTTCATCCATTAACTCTTGCTCCCTAAGTTTAATACTGTCCGTTCTAGGCTGGTTTCGTACATAGCCTAACTGCTGTTTCAGACCCTTCATAACTCTACCAGCTCGACCAAATTGATTTTTGTTCCACCTTTCTAAAGACTCGTTTAACCTCCTACGCTTTTCAGGAAAAGACCCATCTGACCCATTACACATTCTCCAAGAACTGCTAACATGACTTGAAAAAGTAACATCTCGACACCACATTTCCTCAAACTTAAATGAACGCTTAATTACCCATTTACAAACTCTAAAATCTAATAAAATTGGAGAATGATCTGAATGTGCTGCAATCAAATGCCTTACCTCATAAGACTTAAATCTTTTCCTCCACGTATTATTTGCCAAGAATCTGTCTAATCTGACTCTGACTTCCTGATCTCCACTTCGACGGTTCGAAAACGTGAACTCATGTCCAACAAAGCCAAGGTCCTGTAAATTGCATTCAGTTAGCGTCCGTCTGAAATTTACCATACTCCTATACCTCCATTTACAGCACCCTGTACTTTCATTGGACGATAAATCTCATTAAAATCCCCAAACACACACCAAGGCAAATTTTAAAAGAAGACAATCTATGAAGCAACTCCCAAGAATAACATCGACGACTCACATTTGGATCACCATAAAATAAAGTAAATCGAGTAACTCCTCCATCTAGCATAGCAAAATCAATATGTCTTCTAGAATAATTTACAATAGAAAGATCAATACCCTCTTTCCAGAGGACTGCTAAGCCACCTGACTTACCATAAGAAGAAACCCAGAAACAATTCTTCTGTGATCCTCCAACGCTAGGCGATAGTTTACCAAAATTCTCAGCATTCGACCATGCACAGACAGATGTAATTGGAATCAGGCCAACAACAGGAGCATTAAGCCCACCATTACACTCCTCAACACCAGGCCCATTATGCGCCTCAAGACAATCCGACACAACCTGCTTTCCACATCTCTTGTCTTTATGCATATCAGTAACAGAAGCTTCCATACTTGCTAAAGACATTCTTTGTTCCTTAATGCTCTTTCCCTGCATGTACGGATCCTTAGAAAAGCTGTTCACTTTAATGTAACCATCATTGTTGGCCACATAAATCCAGTTTGATGTTAAATGTTCCACAACTTCTTTTCCTTTGTCAATGTAAGAACTCTTAAAAGCCGGCATTTCCACTTCCTTTAAATGTTGTTCCATCTGTGTCCCTCCAATCAGATCTTCTGTCCTTTTGTCTTGATTCTGCACCATTGGAGTCTCTCCTACCACTTCTTCAATTAATACTTGCCTTGATGATTCTCCATCTACCTCAAAATTTTGCATATTCTGCTGACAGAAACCTTCCTTTGTCCAATATTCTTGCCTACTAATTTTCATAGCTCTTGTGAGTTCTTTATCCGTTAAAAACTCAGAGGCTAATGCTTCATTTGTTGGCTGCCAAATAGATACTGGTGCAGCACCACTTCTGCCCTCTCCCAGACCATCTCATTCCTTTGTCCAACAAACTCATTGATAGCATTCACATACAAACCAGCTTCATCCAACCCTTCATTCCCATTAGTTGGTTGACTCATACTACTTTCATCCATCTGATGAACAACTCCAGAAGCCCTTCCATGGTGATTTCTCATCTGTGTCTGACTAGGCCCAGCAGTACTAGGTCCAGCAGCTCTCTGTCCTAGCACCCCTTCCTTCAACCATAATCCATATTTCTGCCTACCCTCATCATCAACAGCAGCCTCCCTCCGAAGACAAGAACCTGTTTCATGTAACACCATTCCACATTTAAAACAAATTCTGGCCAGCCTGGGATACTTAACCAAAACCTTATAAAATGATCCATCACGTTTAGGTACATTGAAGCTCGCAACCAATGGTTCCCTCACATCCAGCTCCACCAACACCCTTATATAACTAGCTCGGACCGCCATGCATGCACTCATCTCCTGAACAGGTTCATAAGCAACAAACTTTCCAACCATCGACGCAAACTTCCGGACCAAATCTGGATTATCCACACATCTAAGAGGAGTGTTGTGAAGATGTACCCAAATAGATAAGTCAGCCACAACATCATCAGCCTTCCATTTTTTGATCAAAATCACCCATTCATCAAGCAACCAAGGTCCCCCCAGTAATATCTTATCTCGAGCCTCTTGACGTGAAAAAATGACCACCATTGCATTGTGGTCGACTTCAACAAACCTTGTATCATCTTCAGGCAACCACAGCTTCCTTAACACTCCAGCAAAAGCATCCTTGTTCTTAGGGTATTTCCGACTATTACAAACTTTAGCCACCAATGCATGTCCAAAACCCATTTCCATATCATCAAAATCTGCATCCGAAAGGTTCAAACACCGATCTTCATCCATTCTCTCAGTGATCTCTTCAATGGTAACTTCTTGCCCTAATGGCATTCTTCCAATCTTATACACTGATTTGAAACCCTAGCAAAACAACGATTGGCGAATAACGGAATGATTACACTTCTCATCTCTTATAAAAAGATGAACTAAAGCCGAAAAATTGGAAAACCTAATCAGCTTCCCAAAAACCCTACTCATTTCTAGCTACTGTAGCAGCTACAGTAAAGTTAGAGCGAGAAATTGAAGAATTGATAAAACCGCCCACATCACAGTAAGTTAGACAATGTATACTTCGAAACTTTCTATAATTATTTACAAATGTATAACATCGTATTTCTATATTGGAGACCCCTTATAGAAATTGATGTGATTTACAACATGCTTTCACTTTTTTAAAGTTTAATCTCATGTTATTATGTAATCAAATGGAACTACATTACATATTAAATTAATGTGATTTACAATAATAAGATATTATGTTACACTCCTAACTTGTTATCTTTTAAATTACTTTATTCGATAATTGCTTTTCCTAGTTATTTTTTTACTACATTTTGTTTATTTCTTACATCTTATTAAGATGATATTTTTAATCATCCTCGCCATTAACACTTTGAGATCATGGATAAAAATGATAACATAACGGAAACTAACAAATATAAAATCGCTATATTTTACCTTATAAATACGTAGTTATTTTGCATTAAATATCACAAATCTTCCTTTCTACCTTATATTTTGTCATACTAGATTTTGATAGAAAATATCACGCCTTGTATTAGTTCTTACGGTCATAATCATTATTGTATCATGTGTCATTGTTTCACCGGAGATCCCACATCGGATGAGTTTGTATATTGTTGTAAATTGATCAGAAGATGTGTGTATATTTTATCGATATGATTTTTGTGTACATCTTTTTTATAAACTAATAAATCATCTTGTTTCTTTTTATTGGTTATCATTTCTTATTTGTTATCATCGGAAGTAAATATATATGTTCCATGGTCGGTCGATATTAAAAACTATTTGAGATCAAAAAGCCTTATTGAGACATTAAATAAAAAACACTTCATCAGAAAGTGACAAAGCAACAACTTTAGTCTTTCTTAGAAGACATATCGATGAAAGCCTTAGGAATGAGCATCTCACCGTGGAAGATCCAAGTGAGTTATTGAAAAACTTAAAGGATCCGTACGATCATCAACATTACAAGAAAAAGGGTCAAAATCAACGACCAATTTTGTTGCATTTAGCATGTATCTGTTGGAAAAGCTTTTAAGATCGACGTATTATTCCGTTGGGAAGTTGTAGGTTATAGTGGCGTAGATTTTGCGAATTCCGTTGGTTTTACAATTATCTCAACGGGAAATTCTGTTCTTAAAATTAATCAAAACTAACAATAAATCCGTTGATATTAAATTTGTAGATATAATTTTTAAATGATGCATTTACCTTTATACCCTTTTATATTTTCTACGAATTTATTAGATTACCTACAGTAATATTCCGTTGCTTTTATAAGATGAATATAAAAACGACAAATATATTATAACTTTTACAAATTGTTGAATCTATCCTATATATAATTGGGGAAGGGGCCTATTACCAGTTACACTGGTGAAGCCACTTTTTTTTCCGAAAATACCCTTCTAATTCAAAAACAAATAATCAAACAGTAACTTCCCTCATCATCCTGATTCCCGATCGGCTCCACCCATCCATGAAATTGCTTCTCTTCTCTTCGGCTCCTTCACCTCTCTACAAATCCACACAAAACCAGATGCATCCCATAGTTTTCGCATCCAAATCTGAAAGACTGAAACCCATTCACTCATCTGCCAAAATCCATTTGCGCTTTTGCACTGATTTCGATTTCTAGGTTTTTTGGCAGCAGTTGCGGATTAATTTATGGGTTTATTTAGTTTTTTACGAAATTAATGTGGTGTTTTTTTGTGTTCAGAGATTCCAAGACGTACGCTTTCTGCGGTCGAGCCGGAGGCTTGCGTGGCGATCGGTAACTAATTTCGTTCCATTTAGTCTCTTTTTTTTGATTGCGTGTTGGTTGATTTGTTACATCGGATGAAAATTAAGGTTTGAGGAATATTAGGGTTTTTGGAAATCGGATACAGTGATGGCGATGTGATGTTCGATGTTAATTGGGAATGTTTACATTTGAAAGATTTGGTGACTGCCTGTTTTTCTCTGCGTGGTCCAATTTCTTAATGCTTTTCGTTGAATTATGCTTCTTGATTTGGTGGCTTGGTTGGGATTCAGCCATTGGATGTTGTAATTGTTAGCGAGTACTGAATGTGATTCCAGATTCACATTTACAAGGCTTCCTTGAGTGTGAGCATTTGTGTTTGAGTTGAATGGCTGCCTACTGTTTGTTATTGGTTCTCATAATCTATTCGGATTTGTCAATGTCATCCGTCTATCTTCATAAATGTCTTCAAATCCTACACAGTCATCCCTTCACGCATCCTCAACATCATCTACTCCGACGTCGATCTAAAAACACTGTGCAATCTTGGGAGGAACGGTAATTGGTATCCCTTTATCTTCAAATTAAATGATTTTTTACTTTAATCCAACTCATTAATTCTAATTTGAAACCCTACTGTTTGGTTTTATGTGTTGTGTGTTTATCCACACTTCGTAGATTATTTTACTGAACCATTTGTACATTTCTATCTTTATCGCCATTTATTGAAAACTAGATATCATTCCATTATTTACTTAATTTGGAAAGTTTTTATACTTTGCGTTCATTTTTACAGCATACCATTACAAAAAATTGTATACATGATGTTAGATTATTCTTACAGCATATCATTACAAAGAAAATGAGTCAACAATACCTTCAAAGTAGACAGGAAAGACAAAGGAATGCACAACGCCAACGAAGAAGGTCTAACGGAATTGTTATTCATGATATGACACTGCCATTTGATGGTAAGGACAACATCATAAACTTCAATCATTTACTTTATAATATTTTTTATAAATATTACGTTCATAAATTCTTCAATTTATAGGACAACCACGAGCAAGCACACATTCTCACAATAATCAAGAATTATCACGTAACAAACAAGTTGGAAAAAGAAAAGAGTGTGAATCTCAATTGCAACGGATGCAACAAAATATTAATATACATGTGGATACCATCAATGGTAACATTTTTTCTTTATGAAATATATGATTTCAAGTGCTTAAGGTTACATTGTGAAACTTATTCGTTTAATTTTGTTGTAAACAGATTATATTGTTGGTACAGAAAATCAAAGAAGAGGTCCAATAGGATATCATAATATTGCACGCAATTATAAAGAGAGAAAGTACACATAAGGTATGTCTTGCCAAATCATACATCATGCAGATATTGTCAAGCAATATTATTCTATAGAGAATCTTCTCAAATATGTTGTCTTGGTGGAAAAATAAAGTTACCACGTTATACCAGTCCACCTGAAATTCTTGAATTATTCTCTGCTCAAACACCTGAAGGTAGACATTTTAGACAACATATACGTGTGTACAACAATGCTTTTGCATTTACTTCTATGGGAGTACATTATGATGAAAGTTTGGCTGGCGGAAGTGGTGGAGTATATACTTTTCGGGCACATGGAGCAATATATCATCGTATAGGGAGTCTTATTCCTCTTCCTGAAACAAGGACCCGATATGCTCAATCATATATATTGGATACAGATCATGAGGTGGAGAGTAGGTTGCTTGAGAGTGATGCCCTTCATCGCAATTTGGTGATCAAAATACAATGTATACTTCGAAGATATAATCCATTTGTCCAAGTGTTGCACCAGATGGGGAGACGAAATGATTTGCCTACTTGCAAGTTGGTTATCAGGCAACAACCACATAATATGCATCAATACAGTCTTCCAACAGCATCTCAGGTTGCAGCAATCATTGTTGATGGAGATGGGATAGAAAATTTAAATATGCGAGATATCATTGTACAAACCGTGGGTGGAAATCTTATAAATATTCCGGATGTTGCTGGATATTATGATCCATTACAGTATGTCCTATTATTACCTTACGGTTCTTATGGATGGGATGTTAATACCAGAAATATTGATGGTGGTTCAGTCACATGTCGTGCGTTCTATTCGAACATGTTACAGGTATAATCTCATTTGTTTGATATTTAATTTTTTATATAAGGTCCGATATAATTATTTGATTACAATCAGATTCGGCCAAATGATAGTTCGCTTTTGCTACGTGGTGGTCGTCTTCTACAGCAATATGTTGTTGATAATTATGTTAAGATTGAAACTCAAAAGCTCAGATGGATTAGAGATCATCAACATACTATACGTGCTGATCTCTACAAAGGATTACAAGACTACATTAGTACTGGAGAAAATGATGCAGGTATTAAAGCACTAATAATGACATGTCCATTTAATTATCTTTTCTAAAATATATATTATACAATTTTAACCATTGCGTTTTAGGCAACGTAGGTCGAAAATCTTATGTCCTTCCGTCTTCATTTATTGGAAGCAATCGTGATCAACATCAAAGATACCAGGATGCAATGTCTTTAGTTCATCATTATGGAATGCCTGACTTCATGATAACAATTACATGCAATCAAAACTGGCAAGAAATAAAAGATCAACTCCTTATAGGTCAGTCACCTCAGGATCGTCCAGATCTTCTCTCTCGCATATTTAAATCAAAATTGGAGGAGTTCAAACAAGATATTACCCAAAGAGGAGTGTTGGGTAAAGTTGTTTCGTATGTGTATGTTGTTGAATATCAAAAAAGGGGACTCCCGCATGCACATATGCTTATCATATTAGCAGAATGTGATAAGTTGCGAAACCCAGATGCGTATGACTCTGTTGTTAGAGCTGAGATTCCGTCAATAGAAGATGAACCGATTCTTTTACAGCTGCTGTTCAATAAGAAAGCTAATATGATACAATGGACACACATGGCAATAATGATCATAAATATCCATGTATGAAACATGGATCCTGTAAAAAGAGGTTTCCGAAAGATTTTTGCAATGAGACAAGAAAGGGAAATGATTCATACCCTATTTATCGAAGACGTAGTGGTCCACCTGTTCCTCTTGATAATAATAATCAAAAATTTGTGGACAATGGTTGGGTTGTTCCTTACAATCCATGGTTACTTCTTAAGTATGATTGTCATATCAATGTGGAAGTTACTAGCAGCATTTCATGTGTAAAATATTTGTACAAATATGTGTACAAAGGACCAGATAGAGTGATGTTACAAGTCCGTCATGGAGCAGGTAATGACGAGATACAACAATTTATTGACGGAAGATGGATATCAGCACCAGAAGCTATGTGGCACATTTTAAATTTGAAAGGAGCAGAATGTATCCAACGGTGTATAGATTGCCGATTCATTTACCAGACATGCAAATGATACGATTCATGCCCGAAGAAAGGGTTTCGGACATCCTAGAGAATGAACGCAATTCAAAGACAATGCTTACAGAGTTCTTTGCTAAGAATCGAGAAACACATTTCACGGGTCGTTATCTATACCGTGATTTTCCCAACATATTTTGTTTGGAATGCAAAACGGTGTGAATGGACTCAACGTGTTAAACACAATATGGTGATTGGAAGGATATACACAGTTTCTCCTTATCAGGGTGATAAATTTTATTTGAGATTATTGTTGAATCATGTAAAAGGTCCGAGGTCATTTGAGGAGCTACGAACTGTTAACTTTCAACTATGTGCCACATACAAGGAAGCGGCTGAAAAAATTGGATTATTAGCACGCAATGATTATGTACATCAAAACTTTATTAGAAGCGAGTGGTGTTCACATGCCTACTTTCATTACGAAGACTTTTTGTATCACTGTTGTTACTTGCAATCCTTCAGGGGTCCGTGAGCTTTGGCTACGATTTCAAAACTACATGTTGGACATTTGTTCACCAGGTTGTGTCTCAAATGTTTTTAATGTGAATAAATTTTATTGACCAACATCAATATATTGCTTATGCACATGGAAGACGCTTTCTGATTTTGATTTACCAATACCGTCTTTTGGACTTCAAGATGTCGAGATGATCCCTAAAATTATTCAAGATGAGTTAAACATACATATATCCTGTGAAGATGTTCACTCAACAGAAAGATTTAACTGCGATCAAATGATTGCTTTCAGAAGAATCATGGAGACAATTGAAAATGGAGAAGGCCATTTGTTTTTCATTGATGGACCTGGGGGCACTGGTAAGACTTTTTTATACAGGGTTCTGTTAGCCAATGTTAGGGTGAGAGGAAATATTGCTATTGCTGTTGCTTCATCAGGAATAGCAGCTACTGGTTTACCAGGAGGAAGGACTGCACATTCGAGATTTAAAATTCCGTTAAGAGCAGATGCAGACAGTCATTGTGGCATCGACTTACAAAGCGAATTAGCAGAGCTTATGAGATGGGTAAAACTAATTGTCTGGGATGAAGCACCAATGACAAATAAATATGCATTTGAAGCTTTAGACAAGACTTTAAGGGATATAATGAAAAGTTCAAGACCTTTTGGTGGTAAGATTGTCGTCTTTGGTGGAGATTTTAGACAAGTTCTTCCAATCGTTAAAAAGGGTAACAGATGTCAACAAGTAGCAGCAAGCATCTCTAAGTCAAGCTTTTGGAATCAAGTAGAAATATTGAGATTAAGACAAAATATGAGGTCAGTGGATGACCTATGTTTTTCTCAGTATCTTCTACGAGTAGGGGATGGAAGTGAACCAACTATACAAGATGAATATTTGAAATTGCCAGAAACAATGGTTATACCTTGGGAGAATGAACAATCTATTAATAAGTTAATAGATTCAACCTTTTCAAATATGGAAGAGCATATGTATGACTCGAACTACATGGTAACAAGAGCTATAATAACTCCAAAAAATGCCGATGTCGACAGGTTAAACAACGTTATTATTGAAAAATTTACAGGAGAATATTATGAATACACTTCTTGGGATGATGTCGAAGATGATGTTCATAATCTTTATCAACCTGAATTCTTAAATGCTTTGTGTCCAAGCGGTCTGCCACCTAACAAGCTTATATTGAAACTTGGATGTCCAATAATGCTTTTGAGAAACTTAGACCCTGAGATGGGGCTATGCAATGGTACTAGATTGATCTGTAGGAGATTATCAACAAGCTTCATTGATGCTGAAATCATAACTGGTCATTGTTCTGGAACAAGAGTATTCCTTCATCGTATGCCCTTAAATAGTGAGGAGAACAGTGGTCTACCTTTTGTGCTGCGGCGAAATCAATTTCCAATAAGAGTCAGTTTTGCTTTGACAATTAATAAATCTCAAGGACAAACCATCCCTAATGTTGGAATTTTTTTGAGAAATCATGTGTTTGGGCACGGACAATTATATGTGGCATTATCGAGAGGTGTATCCGCAAACACTACGAAAATATTAGTGAAAGATGGTAAGTTGAAAAGACAAAAAGGGGTGTTCACAAAAAATGTGGTTTACAAAGAAGTCTTATTACCATAAAGAAATGTATGAAACCAAGTTTGTAAGTTACAGTTTATAATTTGAATATAATTTTGTGCTTCTCATTTTTTAGCCTGATTTTAACTTCCGATATGAAAAATATGTGGATATTTGTACTGCAGAAGAAATGAAGAGGTTATATTCAACAATTGGCGAGTGTGATGAGGTCGTCAAACGGTGAAACGAAATTCAAAAAGGTATTATTTAAATAAGTTATCAGATTATTAAATGATATAGTGAGCATCCATTGGTAGATTCAATGTTTAAAATGTTGAGTTGTAACTTTGATTGTCTGTTTCAAGTTTTAAACTTGATGTAGGTATCTGAGACGAACATGGAATTTAATACGAAATCATATTGTCAATTTTGATGATTATTTTAATTGATGCGTTGCCACTGTTTTAGGGATTTTCAAATGGTTTTGAGGCTTTGCATGGTGTTTTGATGACTTTGGGACAGTCTTACGGTTGATTTGGACATAAGTTGGGTTGAAATTTTGTGTTTAGAAATTGACATTAAATTTATAGCCTTGAAATAATTTCAATTATGCTTTCTGAATAGTTTAATGTGAGCGCCGGAATCTTTAGATTTGGTTTTAAATATCTATCCTATATATAATTGGGGAAGGGGCTTATTGACGGTTTTTAATTGAAGCCACATTTTTGTTCCAATTATACCCTTCCCCGTATTTAACCGCTGAATCAAAACAATCTGAGTCATCCCAATCCTAACCTAACCGCAACCGCTTCACTACATTTGACGCAATTCAAAACTTCCGCTTACGGTGGTTGACCACTTTTGAAGACTCCGAGAAGGAGAGCGAGTACGGTTATGTCCGGTTGACCACTTTTGAAGACTCCGAGAAGGAGAGCGAGTACGGTTATGTCCGCAAGGCGCAAGGTATATTTTATTTCAGCGATTGAGATTTGTGTTTTATAGTGATTTGATTGAGTATAGATGTGATCTGGAGTTGTGTTGATGAGAATTTTTACTCCAGATCCGATCTACGTTTCCTGTTTTTACTCCATACAGTTTTCCAGTCGATTGCGTCGCGGATCTGAATTTCTTTATTTATTCAATTTTCGTTGGTTTTGATTTTGGTTTAGGGTTGCTTTGATTCGTGAATCGATCGGAAGAGGACTCCGAGTTTGAGGTGAGAAGGTGTAATTTTTTTTGGTTGGTTTTGATGTGGATCTGATGATATGGCTGTTGTTGTTGTTGTGGTGGTGAGGAGGTTAGGGGTTGAGGATGGCGTCGAGGAGGATTTTGAAGGAGCTCAAGGATCTGCAGAAGGATCCTCCCACCTCTTGCAGTGCTGGTAATCGATTTTTATAAAGTGTTTATTGTTGATGATTGATTTATACTTATTTAGGTTTCATTATAACGTGTTGGTTTTTGTTGTATGCAGTAGCTCGGGCCGATTTAAAACAGCTTTCGTCACATTCAAAGATCCCAAAGCACTTGAAATTGCATTGCTATTATCAGTAAGTTTTTTTTGTATCATTTTTATCGGAGCAAGTACTTTCGGTCCTTCGTTCTGTTGTTTAATTGATAGCTGTGTCGATATTGACTCTGCATATAAAATTTGAATCAAATTCAGAATATGTTATCTCTTTAATTCTCAGAATAGGTAATCTCTTTAATTCTCAGAATTTGATTTTGTAAGATTCGTTGAATATTGAAGTGATTGTGTTTTGTTAATAGGTTCGGACAACTTCAAGCTGTTGATCCTGACAGTGTTGCACCAGCCATTAGAGCAGGCATGTCGATTTATTAATTTGGTTGATAATGTGTGCCGTCGACTAGCATTTCAAGTGTAAGAACTTTGACTGTATGAAGATTGTGTGTTAATATGAGTTGTTTGTGCACTGTCTGTATGAAGATTAGCGTGTGCAACTTATGTGCTATTAGGATCTGGGATATCTCAGAAAAATGAGGTCGTTCATTCTGATGAAATATAAGAACTTTGACTGGATGCTTTCCGGATAATCATTTTATCAAGACAGTTATGTATTTGGTTTGGTCCAAGGAACTAACTACGCCTAATTGTCTTTATGATTTAGTCTATAGAATATGAAGTTTCAAAATGAGCATTTTACTTTTAAAATGTAAAGTGTCATACTTAAAAAACTTGAATGTAATTCGACGGTTTACGCACAGTTTTTACTGTGCACCGAGTACTAGTATATTATATTGGGTATCGTATTCCAGAAAAACCGATTTTTTTGGTTTTTTGTTATCATTCTCAGTTGCATTCAACAAAATTTTATTTGAATCAAAATGAAATTAATTACGACCCAATAGCATTTAATACTTGTAAAAATGATTTAATTTATAAATTAAATTAAATATAAAAGTTACTTATAATCATTGGATAAGATAACTGTTTTGTTTATTTTGATAATGACAAGATGAAAAATGAAAGTACTAATAAATTAGAGTTTCTTGCTAATCTATTGCAAGAGCAACATCTCCAGCGGAACTTGCTTCAGTGGTAACTTTGATCATCATTTTTTTCTTGACGGAATTTCCTAAAATAACAAGAAACAATTATAAATAATTATAATAAGAAATCAGAGAAAATAAATGTAACTTGACCGGTCATGAAAAACAAGAAAATTACCTTAGGAGAATTGTGAATTGTTGAAGTTATCACTTCATCTCCCGGATTTGAAGTGACACAAATTAAGAAAACCGCAACCTTCGATAAACAATCATAAAAAACATGAACGTAAACTGGCTAATTTTTAAATATTTACCGAATAGTAACGATACGAAACCAGGTTATTGAATGAAGTCGAGATACACTTGAAGATTTTCGCTATCTCTAATGCTTCTACTTCCAGAATAACAACAATAGACACAATAAACTTGAGCGGAGCGAAAAAACTATTTAACACGATCTCCACTATCATCTTTATAATAAGTCATTTTCCACAAAACTACCTGTGTATTGTAATATTATATTCGACCACCCGTATAACGTTTGTATTTTCCAAACAACCATTTATCACTGTTCCGTCAAATATTTTGTTAACCATATTAAATTTTTAATATTAGTTTTATTACGGTACACCACCTCTATAATAAATGAGTAGTTACTTCACCACCTTTATAATCACATCAGTTGCCATATAACCACCTCTCTGTTAACTGAGGTGGTTTTTTGGAAACATTATTAATTATAAAGGTGGTTGAATGTACTATTTCAATATACACGTAGTTTTGTGGAAAATGACCTATTATAATGATAGTCATTTGGAATTAACCCTTTTTTAATCAAGCATGTTTCAATTCCTGATCATACTATTAAGAAAATCAAGCTTGATAATATCGGTAAGTTCGCATCCTAGACATATAATGATATGGTATGATAGTTGGGATTACCGTGAACATCTAGTTGCTCATTTTCACACACAAAATGGTCTTACTAAATCACTATAAAGCGCCTCCAACTTACTGTCAGTCCTTTAATAATGAGAACAATGCTCCCTACTCCAGAATGGGGTCATGCTATATTACATGTTGCGGCATTAATACGCATCAGAATAAGTGCATACCATTAGTATTCTCGACTTCAACTTGCAGTCGATCAAGTACCTAATATCACACATTTAAGGATTTTTCTTTGTGTTATTTATTTACCGATTGCACCTCCACAACGAACAAAGGTGGGACCACAAAGACGTCACTGAATTTATATTGGTCTTGAAAGTCCACCTATTGTTAAATATTTGAACCTCAAGCTGCCAATGTTTGCCAACTCATTTTGCTAATTGTCATTTTAATGAGAAATTTTTTCCTATGTTATAAGAAGTCAACCCGCTAGATTTTTTTTTTTGATTTGTACCAACGTTAGCGCATCTTGACATTCATACAAAAGATTGTGAAAAACAAGTTGTCCCTAATGCATTTGCAGATATCAAGAGGGTGATAATGCTCCATTTCAAATTGAAATTCTGAAAAGAAAATTTGAAAATAAAGTCACCCATGAAATTACGACACGCTTGAAGCATGAAGGCCACCCTGCTCTAAAAATAAAAATCCTTTGAAGAGAAAAGAATCAGAGAAAAGGGATGACTCTAAAACAAAGGATCCTTTGGAAATAAAAATAGAAAAGGATCAAAATAACGGTGATTCTCAGCTAGAGTCAACTACTGAATGTAAGAATCACCATGATTTGACTAAATGGATAAGATGATAGAAGCTGAATTAGAATCGCTAAACAAGCAAAACATATTTATATCTTTATTAATCCACATGATAATGTGAAACCTGTAGGATATAAATGGGTATTTGTACGAAAGAGAAACGAGAAAAATAAAATTTTAAGATACAAGGCTAGGCTTGTTGCACAAGGTTTTTCTCAAAGACTTCGTATAGGTTGTTAAGAAACGTATTCTCATTTAATAGATGGAATTATGTTCAGATACTTGATTAGTCTGGCAGTTCATGAAAAATTAAACATGCATAACATTGATGTTGTTACAACATATTTATATGGATCGCTTGATACTGAAATTTATATGCCAATTTCAGAAGGTTTCAAGATGCCAGAAACATCAAATTCAAAATTAAGAGAAAGATATTCAATCAAGCTGGAAAGATCATTGCATAGATCAAAGCAATTCGGACGCATGTGGTATAGTAGATTAAATGAATATTTAATCCAAAAGGATGCTTCAATTAACAACCCTGTATACCCTTTTATTTTTATTAAGAAAACAAAATAAGGATGTGTAATTATTGTTGCTATATTAATGATTTGAATATCATCGGAACAAAAGAAGCGATTCAAAATGAAAGACCTTGGAAAAATAAAATATTATCTTGGATTACAAATTGAATACATTCAAAGTAGGATACTTGTACATCAATCAAATTATATGAGAAAGATAATACTCCAATTTAACATGGATAAGTCAAATCCATTTAGCACCCCAATAGATACCTTGATACGAGCAATAACCCGTTTTGTCCTTATATTGAGGAATCTGAAAAAATTCTTGGTGCAAAAGTACCTTACTTTAGTGCAATGGGGCTTGTAAAATGTAAAACAAATATAATTTCTTGTTATTGTTAAAATATTTGAAAACATCATAATTCTCAAACGTCCCTCTCGAATTCAACATTAGTCGTCATCATATGCACACGTATCATTCTCAATGTCTCGTCCCTCGATAAAATTCAACACAAAAAGTTGTTTGTCATACAACTCGATATTCATCCCATAATGTTGGATTTCGTATCAATCATACCTTCATCTCAACTAGAAAATTACATAAAGTAATATCTAAAAAAGAAGACAACGAAAGGTCCTGAAATCTTATAGGTGGTTCAATCTCCATAGACTGTAACACTCACCCGATTTGAAAGCGCGCAAGAATTATGGAAGGTTGAAAAAACCGTATAGTCAATAATCCATCTTTTTTAAACGTTAAATTAAAAAATAATTAATACGGAAAAAAAGAAAATGGGAACTTAATATACTAGTCTTCGACTAGGTTTTTGTTAGAATTGACTTGATGCATGTATTATTTATTCTAGAATATTTTGGCATGATATATAAAATTTATTATTAGAATATAAATAAAATTTAAATTCGCTTAGCTTAGTGGAATTGTTAAAAACAAATGCATTCTGTTAAATGAAATTAAAGCTTAATTATTTGTATTGTTGCTTTTGAAAAAGTATAGTCTTTGTTTGATGTTTGATCAAAGAATCGACAATTTCGAAACTCATGAAATGGATTTTTATTAAGGGAACTTGAAACACCAATCTATAGTAAGATTGATGTCGCATCCAAAGACTGCTACTACTGTGTATATGATTATTGATTATATGTTGTACCAATTACAAACAAGGAGTAAAATGAAAATAATTTTATAAAGATATTATTGCTTGTACGTTAACATTCCATTGAATTAACAGACTTTATTTATTTTCTAGGGTCGTTGTAATTGTGAAGTCAGTAACACTTTGCGAGACAATCAATCACTTTTTCATCATCATTTGTACCTGCCAACATACACATCATAAATATTTATCAAATCAAGTTATAGAAAATTAAGTATCAAAAGAAGTAAAACATAATCATGAAAGCATTATTCATATACATAAATAACTAGCAAATATTTTATTTTTGTTATCACCTGTAAGACTCTCTTTGTAGATGTGCGAGGGAGAAGACGGCGCAAGACAATTTGATTCACATGTGTTTAGCATGACGTCTTTGACTCCAATGCCTCCACCAATAGCGCATTTAGCTGCGCAAGTCCCCGCACACAATGTAGTCTTTTTCCAGTTACGACTCAATATGCAAGAAGGCATACAATCGTGAAAACATTCTTGGAAAGAAGCACTTGAATTATCAACAAACAATGCCAGAAATAAAGCAAAAATAAAAAAGACTTTGAAATTCTGCATAGTTGCCCCTTTGATATGGTTTGCGAATTTTTGGTTTTGATGAAACATTTGTCAACAGAGGAACTCATTATATAGTGTTTTTAAAGATTATATTTAGCGCCTTTTGGGTATACTTTTTTGAAAATAAACACCTTACCTTTGAGAAAAATATCATGCACTATCCATACATGAATATACAATAGTTGTTTCTTAATTATTGAAAATATGATAATCTAATTCCCATACTAACTATATTTAGCATGGACGAGTTTAGCTAATAATATATAAATTGATAACAATAAAAAATTTCATATTCAAATAAAATAAGAGAAAACAACCAAAAGAGAATTTTATAAACCTAACATTTAGAAAAATCAAATTTAACTGAATTTTGTAAAATATTTTTGTTGACCTAAAATATGTCTAGAGCCAAAAATGGAGCACTAAATCTATTAAAAGTAAAAATGATTGACCATAAGATTTGAAATGTATCTCTTATGGATCATTCAGAAAATCATACTTAATTTTTTTTTATGTGACAAACTATTTTAATCCATTAGATTGACTTGTTATTTACTACTGATATTCAATTTGTTTTAAATTTAGACCTCTATCACTAATAAAAAACCTGAAATAATTTCTAACAATTATTTATATACAATATTAAATATATAATTTATATGTGACAAAAAAATATAAGACGGTGAGACACAGTTCTTATCGTTGATTTTTTATAATAAAACAGATAAGATGCAAAGTAAAAAAAAATCGAATTTAATTACGTTAAATTTAATTGATTGTGTAAGCTAAACATTCAAAAATGGAAAAAATCATAATGAATTCTTAAAATTGAATATAATTGTTTCATTTCATATAATTTTTTGTGAATTATACGCAAAATTATTTTTAGTTGATTATATAAAGTATTTAATTTTTAATTTTTTGTATTTGAATGGCTTAATATTATCCATAACAATAAGAAACTTTTAATTTTGTGTTCAAAGTTTCTACTAGTTACAAATTACCTTGCAATTATACCCAAAACATAAGAATTGAAACTCAAAATAGTCTAGGCTCCAATTCTAAACGAAGCGATAGTCCGGATCATGTTTTTATAACAATATCCTTATAATTTAGGGTTAATTGCAGTAAACCACCATTATAATATGGTGTTTTGCAGTAAACCACCATTATAAATTTTTTTTACCAAACGAGTATATTATAACATCGCCGTTAACAAAAAACCATCAAATTTACTGTTCCGTTAAAAATCGTCGTTAAATCAAATTTTTTATTATTAATTTAATCTAATTTTAGGGTTAATTGCAGTAAACCACCATTATAATATGGTGTTTTGCAGTAAACCACCATTATAATTTTTTTTTGCAAAACGAGTATATTATAACATCGCCGTTAACAGAAAACCACCAAATTTGTAGTAAATCATCATTATAATACGGCTGATCGTTTCACGAGACGAGAAAATAAATATAACTAAATTTGCAGTAACAAAAAATAGGCTGATAGTTCGGATAAAGTTTAAGAGAAACAAAGAATTTAGATGAGACAGAATGACTCAATATTAACTATTGGATTAGATTAATTTGCGGTTGAGATTAAAGTTAGTTTTTATATAATGGGCGGTTGAATTTGCAAAAAACCCTAGCGGTTGAGATTGATGGTTATTTTTTTGAATCAAATCTCATCTGTTGGATTATTAGTATTCAACGGTTGAGATCATATCGCACTGTCTCACATTTATTTATCCGTCCTTCTTAAACCTTACTTCTGATAGTCCATTGAAATGTTATTTGGATTGGGTGAAGTGTTCGAATCCCCTCACCACCATTTCTCTTTTTATTACTTTAATCTTTACACAATAGTTTAATTTTTTTTGGTGTCTTACTTTTACGCAAATTCTTTAATCTTTACACGATTTTTAACGGAACATTAAAATTGGTGGTTTTCTGTTAACGGCGATGTTATAATATACTCGTTTTGCAAAAAAAATTATAATGGTGGTTTACTGCAAAACACCATATTATAATGGTGGTTACTGCAATTAACCCTATAATTTAAGACAAATGATTCATTCATCTTCTTGGTCAAAAATATTAATGAAAATAACAATGTATATTATTTATTTTTATTATCTCCAAGTTCGCCGCAAGCTCTCAGTAGGAAATTAGTTAAGATGTTTACAATGGTACTGTAACGAGCGATATTCTGCGTAACACAAAATAAAGTACAATATATTTTATTGCTTCAGAAAGTTTCGTGTACAATCCCTATTATTCTTCTGATTCTACTGCGTAGTAAACAACGTAGTGTTTTGTTGACTTGAAATTTGATATTGCTAAGCGAGGGTCGCGCTGACTTGATTGAGTTCTTTGAGTAGCTGTAGCAGGCGGTGCGTTGTATGCACTTGTTGACTGCATAAGCTAAGATGCTTTGGGTAGCTATGGTAGGCGGTACGTTTTGTGTACTTGGTGACTGCGCGTGCTGAGTTGCTTTGCTTCGGCAGACGGTGCGTTTGTGCACTTGTGTGCTGCGTCGGCTGAGATGTTTTGCTTTAGCAGGCGGTGTGTTGCGTGCACTTGTTGACTGCGAAGGCTTCTTGTTTGTTGCGTTGGCGATGGTCGCGTTGACTTGATCTCGCTTCTGCACTGAAGATTTCCCTTAGTAGCTTTAGCAGGCTTGTACGTTTTCTGCACTCGCCTTTTGCGTGGAGCTAGGGTTTCTTCAGAGAGCTCTCCTCTTTAATTTTTCTGGGTTCCTCAAGGAGCATCCTACTTATAAGAAGAAATTTCATGCTGGGTTGGGCCTGTTTGTGGGCTTAGTTTACGGCCCAGTGGATCAATGGCCCGTTTACTTTGTTCGACCCGGTCCGAAATAATTAAATTGAATTAATTCAAAAGAATTATTTAAATTTATTTTTTAGCAAAATCTAATTCAAAATTTTAACCGGGACGCTGCTGATGCTGATAGCCATTACCTCTTCAGATGCGCTTTCGTCGACGTCGTCAATGTTCATATCCTCCTCAACGGTCGCCTTTGAGTACGACAAGTGAGTATTTTCGTGCCTTTTGACAATTACTTCCATGTCATGAGCACGCGTAGTTAATTCCTGGAAGCTTCTTGGCTTGATTCCTTTAAGGATGTAAAGAAGTTCATAATTCATCCGTCAATGCACATTTCCACTACCGAGGTCTCGTTGATGCGGTCTTTGCGTTCAAGGCTTAATGTGCGCCAACGGTTGATGTAGTCCACGACAGGCTCGTCATCCCATTGCTTAGTGTCTGTCAACTCGCTCATACTGAGGATGCGTCTTGCGATGTAGAATCTATTGAGGAATTCATGCTCCATTTGCTCCCAGCTGTCGATAGATTCAGCGTCCAAGTCCGTATACCAGTCAAACGCGGCTTTCTTTAAAGAGCTTACTAATTGCTTCACCAGCAAATCACACTTGGTTCCTGCGTTACTGTATGTCTCCACGAAGTGAGCGACATGCTGCGTTGGATTACCGTTGCCATCAAACTGCTGGAACTTGGGATGCGTAGTCCATCGATTCTTTTTGTGTACGGCTTGACGTAACGCGAACTAGTAGGAGAGTCTCCGCTCATCTGACTTTCTACGACACTTTCCACAATGAGTTGCAGCTGTTTCTCGACATAGGCGATGTTTTTGTACTTCACAACTTCTTTCGGAACAATCTTATGCGCGTCATTGTCATTCAATGTGGCTTCGTGATCGACTACTTCAGACTTGTCTTTCTTGTGCAGCTTGCTCACCTCTTTTTGAAGATCATCAAGCGTCTTATTCTTTTCTTCGTTGTCCTTCATGACAAGCTCAAGCATCATTCTCATCTTCGACATTTGTTCTTCAATGGTCTTTGCTCCTACTTTCACGACAGAAGCAGTGAAAATTTCAGTCTTTTGTTGCGGTGATTCCTTCGTGTTTGGTGAAGGCGCGTTGACAGCTTCAATGTTTGTTTTCTTCTTCCTAAGTGGAGAGTTGGAAGCAATTAGAGCGGATACTGCTGCGGCGATGGATGCAGCGGAGTACATGCGTTCCTCAGTAGGTACTTTAGCAGCGCGCGAGTCAGCAAAAACCGAGTAGACATCAGTCTCACGTGTCATGCTTCTTGTGCAGACGCCACTTGGTTGTAAGCTGATGGCGATTTGTTGTGCTGCAACAGCTTGCTTAGTAGCTCGAGGACTGTTTGGCTGTGCAGACATTGTCGTAGTGGAGTTTGTCACGTCGTAGAGACGAGAGGTAGAGATTTTCACGTAGGGTTCACCAAATTTGTAACGAGCGATATTCTGCGTAACGCAAAATAATAAAGTACAAAATATTTTATTGCTTCAGAAAGTTTCGTGTACAATCCCTATTCTTCCTATAATTCTACTGCGTCGTAAACAACATAGAGTTTTGTTGACTTGAAGTTTGATATTGCTAAGCGAGGGTCGCGCTGACTTGATCTCATGTTAGCGTTTGACTTCTTTGAGTAGCTGTAGCAGGCGGTGCATTGTATGCACTTGTTAACTGTATAAGCTAAGATGCTTTGGGTAGCTTTAGTAGGCGGTACGTTTTGTGTACTTGTTTACTGCGCGTGCTGAGTTGCCTTGCTTCGGCAGACGGTGCGTTTGTGCACTTGTTCGCTGCGTCGACTGAGATGTTTTGCTTTAGCAGGCGGTGCGCTGCGTGCACTTGTTGACTGCGTAGGCTTCCTGTTTGTTGCGTTGGCGAGGGTCGCGTTGACTTGATCTCGCTTCTGCGTTGAAGATTTCTCTTTGTAGCTTTAGCAGGCTTGTATGTTTTCTGCACTCGCCATTTGCGTGGAGGTAGGGTTTACTCAGAGAGCTCTCCTCTTTATTTTTTCTGGGTTCCTCAAATAAATGAGGAGCATCCTATTTATAGGAAGAAATTTCATGCTGGGTTGGGCCTGTTTGGGGCCTTAGTTTACGGCCCAGTGGATCAATGGCCCGTTTTCTTTGTTCGACCCCGTCCGTAAATAATTAAATTGAATTAATTCAAAATAATTATTTAAATTTATTTTTCAGCAAAATTTATGTTCCTACATGTATGACTGCCAATTGAATTAAAAAACAAATTTACCCTAAACCCTAAAACCCTAAACCCTAAACCCTAAAATTGAAATTGTAACAAGATATACAAAATTTTAAATATTTGTAAAATGCACAACAAATATAATTTCTTATTATCGTTAAAATATTTGAAAACATCATAATTCTCAGACTCCCTCTCAAATTCAACATTGATCGTCATCATATGCACACGTAACATTCTTAATGTCTCGTCCCTCGATAAAAGTCACCACAAATAGGTGTTTTTCTTAAATCTCGATCTATCCCATAATGATGGATTTCGTATCAATCATACATTCATCTCAACTAGAAAATTACATAAAGTAAATGACTAAAAAGAGACAGCGGAAGGTCCTGGAATCTTATAGGTGGTTCAATCTCCATAATTAAACTGTAACACTCGCCCGATTTGAAAGCGTGAGAATTATGGAAGGAAAACCGTTTAGTCAATAATCCATCCTTTTTAAACGTTAAAATAAAAAATAATTAATAGCGAAAAAGAAAATGGGGACTTAATATACTAGTCTTCGGCTTGGGTTTTGTTAGTTGATTTGTCGCATTTATGTATATATTCTAGAATATTTTGGCATGATATATAAAGTTTTTTATTAGAATAGAAATAAATTTAAAATTCATTTTACTTAGTGGATTATTAAAAACAAACACATTCTTAATCGAAAAGCTTTATTATTTGTATTGCTGCTTTTGAAAAAGTAGTCTTTGTTTGATCACAGATTGGACAATTTCGAAACTCATATAATGGATTCATTAAGTGGACTTGAAAAACCAATCTATAGCACATGAGATTGAGTGTCACATCCTAAGAATGCTAGTATTGTGTATATGATTATTTATTATATGTTGTACAAATTACAAACAAGGAGTACAATAAAAATAATTTTATAAATATATTATTGCTTGTACATTAACATTCCATTGAATAAACGGACTTTATTTACTGTGAAGTCAGTAACACTTTGCGAGACAGTCAATCACTTTTTCATCATCATTTGTATCTGCAAATATACACATCATAAAATATTTATCAAATCAAGTTATAGAAAATTAAGTATCAAAAGAAGTAAAACATAATCATGAAAGCATTATTCATATACTTAAATAAATAGCAAATATTTAATTTTGTTATCACCTGTAAGACTCTCTTCGTAGATGTGCGAGGGGGAAGACGGCGCAAGACAATTTGATTCACATGTGTTTAGCATGACGTCTTTGACTCCAATGCCTCCACCAATAGCGCATTTAGCTGCGCAAGTCCCCGCACACAATGTAGTCTTTTTCCAGTTACGACTCAATATGCAAGAAGGCATACAATCGTGAAAACATTCTTGAAATGAAGCACTAGAATTATCAACAAACAATGCCAAAAATAAAGCAAAAACAAAAAAGACTTTGAAATTCTGCATGGTTGCCCCTTTGATATGGTTTGAGAATTTTTGGTTTTGATGAAACATTTGTCAATAGAGGAACTCATTATATAGTGTTTTTAAAGATTATATTTAGCGCCTTTTGGGTATACTTTTTTGAAAATAAACAACTTACTTTTAAGAAAAATATCATGCACTATCTATACATGAATATACAATAGTTGTTTTCTTAATTATTAAAAATATGATAATCTTATTCCCACACTAACTATATTTAGCACGGAGTCAATAATTTATAAATTTGAAAACAGTAAACTTTTTCATATTTAAATAAAATAAGATCGAGCAAATGAAAAGATAAAACAAAACATAAATTTTATAAACCTGCTATTTAGAAAAGGGTTTTTTGTCGAAAACCACCCCTCCAATAGGTCAATTTGAACAAAACCACCCCTTCAAAAAAAACTTGACCTAACCACCCACAAAAATCAAAACTATTTAATATGACTTTTCAACAGGTCAACAGGTAATTATGAACGTGACTTCAGTTGACTTATAATAAAAATTAATATTTTTTTGTTGCTAAAATCATCCTTCCAATGCCACAATTTAATCAAAACCACCCCTTCCAAAAAAATTGACTTAACAATCCACAAATATGAATAATATTTAATATGACTTTTTCAATAGGTTTACATCGTTGACTTTGGTTGACTTATAATAAAAATCATAATTGATAATTTACGGACTAATTATCAAATTTATTTCATTGACTTCGTTTGACTTACCAAATCTACAAACTAATTGTTCTAATTAATTTTATTTACTCTAAAAACTAATTGGTAATTTACGGACTACTCAATAAAATAAATTGAAATCCTAAAAACAAAATTCGTCAAACTTCTTATACTTAATTGTATTTCATAAAATTCTAGGATCGAGAACGGTCGTAAAGGGCTTATGTAAAATAGATTTGGTAGTAAGAAGTTTGACAAATTTTGTTTTTAGGATTTTCAGTTAATTTCATTGATTAGTCCGTAAATTACCAATTAGATTTTAGAGTAAATAAAATTAATTAAAATAATTAGGCCGTACATTTGGTAAGTCAACCGAAGTCAATGAAATTTATTTTGTGGATATGTCAACAAAAGTCAATAAAATTAATTTGGTAATTAGTTCGTAAACTACCAATTATAATTTTTATTGATTTTTTTATTATAAGTCAACCGAAGTCAACAGTGTAAACCTACTGAAAAAGTCATATTAAATAGTTTTCATATTTGTGGGTTGTTAAATAAATAAAAATTGAAAGGGATGGTTTTGATTAAATTGTGGTATTTGAATGGTGGTTTTAGCAAAAAACTCAATTTTTTATTATAAGTCAACCGAAGTCAATGGTCATAATTACCAGTTGACCTATTGAAAAAGTCATATTAAATAGTTTTGATATTTGTGGGTGGTTAAGTCAAAAAATTTTTTGAAGGGGCAGTTTTGTTCAAATTGGCCTATTGGAGGGGTGGTTCTCGGCAAAAAGCCCTTTAAGAAAATCAATTTAATTGAATTTTGTAAAATATTTTTGTTCACATGAAATATGTCAAGTGCTAAAAATGGAGCAGTGAATGTATAAAGAGTTAAGATGATTGATCATAAGATTTGAAATGATTGATCATTCGGAAAATCATACTTAAGAATTTGTAAAAGTATATATTATGAATGTTAAACTGTTAGATTTATGTGACAAACTATTTTAATGCATTGGATTGACTGCTTATTTACTTCTTATATTTTATTTGTTTTAACTTTAAACCTTTATCAATAATCAAAGACCTGAAACAATTTTAAAAAATTATTTGTATACACAACTAAATATATAATTGATAGGTGATAAATAATCTTTTATAAGATGGTGATACACAGTTCTTATCATTAATTGTTTATAATAAAACAAGTATGATTCAAAGTAAAATAAACATCGAATTCAATTACATAAAATTTAATTGATGGTGTAAGCTAATCATTCAAAAATCGAAATAAATCATAATATATTTTTAAAATTGTTGAATTTCTTATAACTTATTGAAACCAATTACATATGAGTACATGAAATAAATAAAAAGCAAAAGACAAACGAATATCTAGTTGTACTAATTGAATATACTAATTGTTTATTTCATATATTTTTATTATTTCAAATTACACATAAAATTATTTTTAGTTGATTATTTTTAGTTGAATATACTAATTATTTAGTTGATTATTTCAAATTGTTTTAATTTTTTTGTATTTGAATTTTGATGTATTATTTATTTTTATAATCTTGAAGTTCGTCGCATGCTCTCAGTAGGAAATTATTTTAGATTTTTACAGTTGTATGACTGCCAATCGAATTCGCAAAAAAATTTAATGAATTGAAATTATAACATGGTATACAAAATTTTAAATATTTGTAAAATGTACAACAAATGTAATTTTTTGTTATTGTTAAAATATTTGAAAACTTCATAATTTTCAAACTTCCCTCTCGAATTAACCATTGGTCGTCATCATATGCACACGTATCATTCTCAATGTCTCGACATCCATAAAAAATGTTGGATTTCCTATCAATGATACCTTCATCTCTACTAAAAAATTGCATAAAGTAAATGACTAAAAAGAGGACAGCGAAAGCTCTCGGAGTCATATAGGTGGTTCAACCTCCATAGTTTGTAACACTCGCCTGATTGAAAAGCGCGCAAGAATTATAGAAGGATAAACAACCGTCTGGTCAATAATCCATCATTTTTAAATGTTAAACTAAATTAAAATTAATAAGGAAAAAAGAAAATGGGAATTTAATATACTAGTCATCGGTTGTACTCGTCCTAATATACCCTTTGCATTTAATTTACTAGAGAGATTTAGCTTTCTCCCACTACAAGGCATTGGAATGGAACTAAACATATATTTTTTTACCTTCGAGGAACAATTGATTTAGGATTGTTTTATCCTAAAAATGCAAAACGGCGTTGATTCGTTGTGCAGATGCAAGTTATCTTTCATATCTGCACAAATGGAGAGATCACAAATTAGGTATGCGGTTACATGTGGAGGAACTGCTATCTCTTGGCGTTCGCATAAATAAACCTAGTTTACTATATCATCAAATTATGTTGAGGTCGTAGCATTACGTGAAGCAAGTCGTGAGTGTGTATGATTGAGGTCCATGACACAACAATCGTTCAGCGAGTGAGCCCATCACACTATTTGAAAACAATGGTGCGTGTGTTGCTCAAATGAAGGAGAGATTCATCAAAAGCGACAACACAAAGCACATTCTACCAACATTCTTCTCTTATGGAGAAGAATAAAGCTTATCAACATTTACTATGTTTGTTCAAGTGAGAACTCGACGATCTCTTCACGAAGGCCTTGCTATTTCATTAGTAAGAAAGCATGTCAATGACATCGAAATGCGAAAGGTACAAAACATATAAATAAATATATCATATCTATATAAGGGGGAGCTTTACGGGGTTGTAGGAAATTAAACGGGATTGTAGTGCAAGTCTAACCTAAGAAAATTAGTCATTTTTATTAAACAAATGAAGAAAGAGTGTGGTTCCTCTAAGATCCACTTAAAAATTTCAACCAATGAATGTCTTCCACGTGGACGAACGTGTATGCATTAAATGACAAAATGCACAAACGACGAAAAACACAAATGAACTAAATGACAAAAACGAAATTAAGTGCAAAATGGGATTTGTTGGATCATATTGATCCAACGATCAGTTAAGGAATCGTAGAGATTGTAGAATTGTTGATGGGTCGTAAATGAACTTAACACTATAAATACATATGACAATCTCCAAATAAAGAAGGGCATGCGCCGAACTATTGGTCATTTAGTACGTACAAATGGTCGGTGTTATTATTGAACGGTGTAAAGGTGTGTGAACCGGTGCAGCATGCAACGGATTTACAGATAAAATTATATTTTAATCTAAAATATTATCCAAATCTCAAAACCCTTTCTAATGAAAACAAATATCCTAAAAATTAGCTCATTTTTTATTTTTTTATTCTAAAGTCCTATTTAGACTTATAAATCCGGCATGTTTGATATCAAGTTACATAAAAATTACCTAAAATATCTATTTTTGTTTTTCGCTACAAACAGTCCCGGCCTGTAGGGAGGCAAGAGGGATATTGCCCAAAGCCCATAGGGGGCTATTCTTATAGATTTTCTTAAGAGTACAATACTAACCAAATGGGTAGCTAAGTCGTTTAATAAGCTTCATCAGTCTGCAGTGTTACGACCTCATGCGTCAGTAGACAACTCTTCGAGGATTAGAGTTCAGCCTTATCCGTCTTCCTAATAAATGATATCAGAGTCATAAGTGTGCTTAGCTGCTAGGTTTGCCTAGCACTCAAATCCAGAAGATACAAGACGATTGCTAAAGGAAAGGTCGAGCAAAGGGAGGTCGCATTCATGGGTCAGGTGTTCGCAAAAGCGATCCCAAGGATAACGAGTAGGCAGGACACCGTAGTGAAAGATTCGACAAGCACTCTTTACCACAAAAGGAAGATCCTCAAAGAGTTGATGGACGAGCGAAGGGGATGCTCGCACCTAAAGAGAATAAGATTTTTACAAGAGGGAAGACAAGATGTCGAAAGAGCAGGCAGGAAATCGCATACTTGATTCTCTCAAGTTGGAAGATCTGACTCAAGTTTCTCCCCCATGCTCAAGGGCGAGCATGGATTGGGTGGAAGAGAATGTCAGAAAAAAAATTCTTGAAGGTTTGCGACACGAGAGGCAGGGCAAGAGGCTTACTGTAGGACTTAAACGCAGATAGCGGAAGAACATTAATTAAGAGTATGTGTCGCGAGTGCTTGCTTTACATAAAGGTTCGGCAATGTTATTCGGGCACCACACTGGTCAGGAGATGTTCCCGCTTCCTTGCGCACACTGTTGTGCCCGTAAAGCATTGCAAAACTCTTAACTAAGGCAAGCATTCACATCACATACTCTTAATTGCAGTTGTTCCGCTACATGTGTTTAAGTCATATAGTAAGCATCTCGCCCTGCCTCACGTGTTGCGAAGCTTAAAGGAAAAAGGTTTGTGACAACAGAAACTAAAGTTTGAAACACCACAATCTTCATTTTACGTATTTCAAATTTTCGAACTGAAATATTATGTTGAAGCCCAAAAGAAGGAGCCCAAAATAATTCTAAGCCCTGACCCCTTAAAACTTTTGACCGACCCCGACTGCAGACTGTTTGCAACACTAGATCTCATTCCGTAAAGGCGACACAATTCAATAAAGTGACCAAAAGTTCATTTAGTTAGAATTTATTAGATGTTATAATTTCTTATAATTTATTTGTGGCAAACAATTACCACAATAAAATAAATTTCATTATTTCTTTTGAATTAAATGATACATGCTTCTCATTTTTTTCAGTATTTTGCAAAATTAACGAATTACTTACACATTATCGTTCTTAATCAGCAATTATGCCACATCAAACACATAAGAGAGTAGTCATCGAAGCGGTAGCCATAAAGAAAGAAAGTTGAGTTAAGAAGAAAAATGTTGATTTGTGTAGGCCTTAAAGAAAGCTAAGTTAAGAAGAGTAATGTTGACTTGTGTAGACAAATAGAATACTTGTGACCACTATAACATGACATGATGATAACACCACGATGATAAGAGTGATTTTGCTTCTAATTTGACTATGCTGATTTTCTCTTCTTGCTCTTGTCGTAAGCAGTATAACTGTTAATGAACAAAACAAACTCTGACTACAGTAGAATTACAAAGATGAACAAAATGAGGCGTCGCAGTACAGGGCATGTTGAATTAACTTCAAATTGACACTTCAAACCAAAAACTTTTCATGATACTTCAGTATCCGCTGCTAGCAGCACAAAACATATGAGAAAACAACATACTGATGCCAAGAGGGATCCAGATTTCTACCTTAATCTTCCACAAGAAGCTCCTCAAGCTGTTCATCCGTCCATTGGGGTATTGAACTTAGTGATGCTAAGGGTTGCATCTGCTTATTTGCTCCATTACTCTCAGCGTCAATAGCTGCAGTTTTGTGAATCATTTTATTTGCTTCGACTGGTAGTTCATGACGCAATGCAGACGGATGACTGCCACCCTTACAAGCAGCTTGTGCCCTGTTATTGATATCTTCAGAGCTGTTGAACACTGGGGTAGCTCCTGAAGGTTCAATTTGTTTCTCAATGCTTCTAAGTAATTTAGAAGTTGCATCTTTCATTTTATTATTTCCCTCTAGTTGTTCTAACATTGATTCGCTCCTAAAATTACTGACTGTGCCACTATCCTCGTAAGCTGTGCTTCTGTTGGTCTTAGGAATTCCTGCATACAACGAGTTCCGTACCGTCACTGATTCACAACAGATTCTGACAATGAAATAAATGCAAGTTTATGTTTTTTCTATAGCCGAGATGAGAAGACGCATATGTAATATTATTTAATCAAGGTTCAATCATTTTGAAATCAAACCCAACCGATTGGGATCAATCCAGCAGCATGTGATATGAATCATTATGCCTTTAGTGAATGCATCAACAGGTATATCACCAATGGGGAAGATATATGAGCGGAAAAAATTGCATTTCTTTAGCAGGCATATACCTCTAGAGTTAGCTACTGCTGCCAAACCTGAAACAGTATTTGACAAAGATTTAAAATCCTTCGGGAATATCTGCAAGGAACAATTTTATTTTCAGTCAAGCAGCATGAACAGATCACATCATTTAATAACACAAATCTGTCAACAACGTTGATTAAATCATTGATACTAACTAAATCAACCGGAAAACTATAAATTCAGAGAGAAGCATCATATTGTCACCGACGGTATGTGTTCAATTCAAACACATGTTAAGCACTTGGAATTAAATGCTGGACATAATCTGCAATTTGAAGTGAAAATATAACTCCTGTAACTGTAACTATCAGGATTTTTCCATCAAATATGTTCATCCATTTTGTACAGGAAGAAACATGCCTATGTTACGTGTAAAGGTTTCACGAATGCATAGGGAAATTTCTTACTATTCCAAGGTGCCTATTTTAAATGCAATCAGCTCATAAATTATCAGTTATCAGTGTTAAGTTGGCCTACAAACTTTGTATAATGGTTGGTCCCTGACGTTTACATCCTCGGCATAGAAAGTTGAGGGATTGGAAAGATGAATTCTAAACAGGACATACAAACTGCCTCTTTCCTTTTGTTTGAAGCTTGTCATCGGTTAACTAAACACAAAAATGTTTCGTGAATACATAGGGAAACTTCCAACTGACTTTAAGATAGGTGTCATTAAATGAAAAACACTACCCTCACTTGGATTTAGTAAGTTCCATTGTCAGTAAATTTCTTTAATGATCAAAGACCAAACAACCGAAATGGCTTTCCTAGGAGTGCACTCAGAAAAGACAAGTAACTATTTTATGTACAAATGAACAATAACCACGCTCAGAAACAAATCTCAATTAAGAGCTGAACAATGAAAGCAAATTGGTATTAAAACCTTACATCCCTAGGAAAAATGAAAATGATCATTGAAAACAAATATTTACACTACCAGATATTTTCTCTATTTACGAAGGCAAACGTCATTTTGTTATATAGGTCATTAAGTGCATCACGCCAATCAGAGGACATTACACATACCTTTACCACATTAGTGTGTGTGATATTCAAATAGTATACTGTGCGAGGAGCAAAGATGGATACCTGGAAGTAGGGGAATTGTAAACATGAAATGTTGGGTAAGCTTGCTACAGTAAAACAACAAAAAATGGTGCAGGATATTGTAGTAGGCTCAGACCTTCTGAAGTACCAAAACTGCACCAACTGATAAGTAACATCCATAATTTCCCTCAGTGACCACACTTCTGTGTATACTGGCAGAAACCGTACCACTGGGATCCTTGTAAAGAAGTAAAAGTAGCTATTCAACATTCCTGTTTTGAGCATTTGAATTCTATCTCTAGCAAAAGAAAATATCAGTAAAACCGAAGTGCGTGCCATAATTTATACCTTCAGTGTAACCATAAAATCCCCAAAACCATTAGGAGTCAAAACTTTTATCATCGCAACAACCTGATCAAGAAAATGGTATTGTCATCATAAATCAACAAAAAATAAAGAAATACGACATGGATCAAATGTATAACTAATCTTGCTCATTTAAAAAAAAATAACCTTAGGCAGCTTTTGAATTCCACAATTCTTAATCGACCCCAGTGGCACGGTGGTACTACCACTTAATTCTCCGTTTCCTCTCTTGGCAAACTCTAATGCAGCTATCCATGTAGGTTTCTCAAAATCATCATCAAATTCAGAGCTACCACCATTGATATCATCAGCTGCTTTTCTCAAATACTCCTGAGTGGAAAGTACCTGCATCTCTTCCTGGCTATCAACTTCTCGAATATAAGATCCACGTCGTTGTAAAGCAGCAAGAACGGCTCCAGCAGGACCTGGAATGGTACGCAGCTTGACGCAGGGTAAATCAGCGTTTACTGTATTCGGAAATGAAACGATCGATTGAGTCTGAAGCCGTGGACGCTTGCTATGGGATGAGGATCCAACTAGGGTTTCATCATTTTGTTTGAAGTTGTTGTTTAGGGTTTGACTTGTGATTCGGGAATGAAATTGGGAAATAGAAACATCAGTCGTGACGGAGGGAGGACGCTGTTGAAGGTTACAGGGTCGAAGAATAGGTGGGAAATCGGATTCGTCGAGGTCGAGTGCCTCCTCCCATGCGTCTTCCATTTTTCTGCTACCGAGTTCCGCGCTAATTGTTGAGTGTGGCGGGCTTCATCTCCTTATGTTGCACTTGCTAGGTGATTTGAAATATGGATTAGGATTTTATTCAAGTGTGAAAAATTATAGGAGGACATGCATTTTTTGAAAGATGAGAGGATCGTTAATTTTTATCAATTTAATAGTTGATATAGGTAATCGTCAATCACTGACCGCCTGTATTTTTTGCAAAGCCAACTATCTAATTAATTAAAACCAATTTTAATCTCGATCGTCGAATCAATCAAATTAACGACTAAGCTTACGTCTTTATGTCTTACAAAATTTACATGTTTCTCTAAACCCAAATCTCATTCAAGCAATAATATTTTAGTTAATTTTTTCCAATAGTAGCATACGTGTTTTCTGTTTACATGATCAAAGATAAGCACTCTTTATTGTTAAACAAAGAAAATGATTAGTAGATCAACATCCATTATGTTAGTTAATTAAAACTTTATAAGTTGGATAACAAATTAACTTAGTTTTGGAAACGATTAACTATCATACTTTAGGAGATAGAGAAAATTATAGGCTATACGTGATGGATCAAATAAAAATAAAAATAATAATTTACGCGAAATCTATAAACAAATCGTAGTCATTCATCAAATTGAATTCAACCGGTTGATATAATCAAATTTTAGGGTGAAGATTTGGTGTAAAGTCTCTTATGTGTATAAAATATATACTAATATGAGTCGTTAAATAAATCAGATCAATGGACCAGATTTATAACCAAATCAAATAAAAAAGTTACCAAATATGGAATTTTTTTTATCTTTTTTTTGACGACATGAATGTTGTGCATCAGAAATATGGAATTAAAATAATACGAAATTAAATGTGAGGGTAATTTAGGAACAATAAAATAAGGTTGTTTCACAAACCATAATTCACTCCAAAAATAAGGGTATTTTGAAATTGTGAAACAACCTCTGAAAATCAAACGAAGAAACGAATCCAACCGTGTCTGCCACTCGCATCTGTTGTAATCATCCGCGTCGATTGTTATCATCCGCCACACGCATGTCTCTGCTTGACTTGTAAGTTATCTTAGGGTTAGTATGTCTATTGTACATTTAAACTGTTGCGATTTAGTTAGAGTTTCGTTTTGTGCGACATTTGATGTCTGACATTGCGAATTGACTTTCAATTATAAAACATCAGCAGCGATCCGGTTGATACAGTTTGTTAAACATGAATATACTGTAAGGTTCAAAAAATATATATACATGGTTCATGAACCATGCTTAACAATTTGTTGAACCATACTCGATTTGTATGTTCCAAGTAATTGTTGATTATGCTTCATGAACCATGTTTATCAATTTATTGAACGATACTCGCAGACTATTTTGTATTTGGCTGGAACATATAATACCATGTTGAATGCTTTTTTGCACGTTTAGAAAACAGTGGTAGATAAGCTAAGGAACTTACACATTGTGCGAATACTGACTTGGAGCCACGCCGACTTGAAAATTGATTAGAATAGATGACAGGCAATCTGGCATTGATGTCTTATGCTATATACGGAAAAAATTCGTGTATTTTTGGATCATTTGATACTATTACTCTTAATTGATGTTTTGTTGAACAAGCAATGCAAAAAATGCTGAGTTTCTGATTCATAATCCAATAGTGGTTGACGATCATTGAATGGTTTGATATAATATGCAAAATGCTTGTATTGTTCATAAATCACTAACTGGTTCATGAACCATGTTACAAAAATCATATTATCATTGTCATTATCATTATCTTGTATGATCCATGAATTTGCTAACTATGGTTCTAAAACCATCCAATACAAATACTTGAACCATATCGACGAGAAGATTCAAATAGGATCGTCAATTCTGATATGGTCCAAATATTTAAACTATATGGTTCTAGAACCATACACTACAATATTTTGGACCATGTCCATTAAGAATAGTAATTGCAATTAAAACAGTATAACCGACCAAAAACACTACGGCGACTTCATATCACGGATCTGAACTAGAATGTTGATTCTCATCCGTAATTGTTGCTTACATTAAAAACCATGTCGACGGGAAATTCAAAATAGGATAAAATCAAATTTTGATTTGAAACGCAAGTCAGTTGGAGGATTTTAAGGAGATTTTATTGTTAAACATATTTTCAATATAATTAATTTGCGTCACTTTAAAGATTTGCCCTTTTTTTTCTATTTTAGTAACAATTGGATTGTGTATTTTAAACCGTCCGAGTTGAAATCAATCGAAGGTTATGATGATTTTATAATTTATATGAAAACGGCCACTTTTTACTTGATCCCTTCCCCAAATTTATTGTTAGTCTCTATTTTGAGTGTCTCCTTTTATTCTTTCCATCTTATTGATTTTTTTGTCATATTTTTTAATTAAAAAATTGCCTTCCTTACATTATTCCTATACATTTGTTATTATGTACTCATATTCTTTGATTACTTTATCTTTTGAGTAACAAAAGATTAAAAGGTAACAAATTGAGTACCTTCATAACTTGAATATACACGTGCATCAACGTATTACACTCAAAATGTATAACTTTGAAACTCATTTTTTATAATCTGCCTAAAAATTTGGAGTATATTGATTGAACAAAGGATTTTCGTAATCGTAAACATCATAAAGCTGTATATTTAATTTAAAAACCACGTGAAAGTAGTTTTCACTAATTTCCTATAAATATAATATATTCCATTAGTATAACACATACAAACAAACAAACAAACAAACAAACAAACATGAAGACTAACACTTCCGCATTCCTCATTTTTGTGCTCTTTGTGGCCTCTACACGTAAGTCGTCAAATTTCTTATTCATTTAAATATGAAAGTTAACGAGTTTGATTAAACGATGTGATAAACATGCGTGTTTTATTTTTATATTTCACGACTAACGATTTGTTTTTATTGTTGAAGCTGTGTGGGCTAATGAATTTAATGGTATTGGTGAACTAAATGAGTTATACGACTTACCTAACAATGAAGTCAGTGAACTAAAGGAAACTAGTGACAACACAGATGGATGTTTAAAGAAAGTCACAATCGGCGTATGCACTGCTGCACATTGCAGTAAAAAGTGCGCAGGTAATGAACTCATTGATGGCGCTTGCATGAAATTTGGATCTGACATTTTAAAGAAATGTTATTGTAAGAAGCCTGGTTGTGGAGAATCATCCACTGGTTCCGATGTTCCTTCGTTCAAAGCTCCCCTTGAATCCCCTTCAGACTTTACTTCACCTAATGAAAAATATTCATGCCTCACAACACCCGTCGATAAATATACCAAACTCACTCCACCCGTAGACAATTATTCAAACCTTTCTCCGCCTGACATGTCTTCAGACTTATCGCCACCCATAGACCCTCTTTACTATGAAGATCTCAATTAGATACACCTAAAACAATAAATTCATAGATAATGAATTATCATACATAATATTTATATTTATTATATGCATTCATATTATTCGCTTAACAGTTGAGTTTGGAATTTCAAATAAAATTCTTGTAACGAAAGAAATAATTTCTCTTTTTTATTTTGTTAAGAGCCATAAATAAAAAAGAGATAAAGAAATAATTATATGGATTGACTTCTAAGAAGGCCAATAACCATTCGTAGGACGGTCAGATACAATCTCAATCGTTGATTAATAACAATCTAACAGTTGAGATTTAAGGCAGATGACTGTCAAAATCCACCTCGTGTTTTTCGCAAGCCCAACCGTTTTATTTTATTAAAACTCATCTTTAATCTTAAACGTTAATTAATCAACATCAATAGATCATATTTTATTCCTACTTTTCCATATACATAACATGTCTCACATGATCTTAATGTAATTATATATTTGAATTCAAAATTTAGAAAAAAACATCAAAAAGGAGTGTGATTTTCATATAATTGATAAAAAATTGTGAAAATAAAGTGACATACAATCTCCTTAACCACCTACTAACACCTTTTATATTTCTGAAAATCAATAAAAAAACATGTTTAGTTTGAATTGTCTTTAAGCTGTTAAGAAACTAATAATAATTTTACATAATGAATCGAATATATTGCTTACGTCGTAGCTTTGAGTGACTACTCGACCTGCCATAAATGATTACTAATGACTGGGCAGAGTTCGCACAAACATAACTTTTGTGTTTATTAAATTTATTTTGTTATTATTTACATAAAAATATTGTTTTATTACTAGTGGTAACACCACTAAATATGTGTGGTTCAAAGATTAACAGAATTCAATATGATGATTGTTTGAAAACTTTTACTACGATCATTTTCGTAAAACATCTATTTATTTTAACTATTCTTGATAATAAAATATTGTTACTCTATTTTGAGTCTCCTTTTATTCTTTCCATCTTAATGATTTTTGTCATATTTTTTAATTTAGAAAATTGCCTTCCTTACACTATTCCTATACTTTTATTATTATGTACTCGCATTCTTTGATTACTTTACCTTTTAAGTAAAAAAGATTAAAAGGTAACAAATTGAGTACACTCATATGTATAACTTTGAAACTCATTTTTTATAATCTGCCTAAAAATTTGGATTATATTGATTAAACAAAGGATTTTCGTAATCGTAAATAGCAATTTACTACATAAAGTTCCACATTTAATTTTAAACCACATGAAAGTAGTTTTCACTAATTTTCTATAAATATAATATATTCCATTATTGTAACACATACATACATACAAACAAACAAACAAACATGAAGACTAATACTTTCGCATTCCTCATTTTTGTGCTCTTTATGGCCTCTTCACGTGAGTTGTTGACAGCACGTCGTTGTATGCTACAAATTTATCACAACTCCACACTAGTATAGCTACTGTAAGTACGGGATCGAATCCAAAGGGAACGATGAGAAAGTGACTTCTTCTGTAAAGAAAACCAATGAAGCTTGGGTTTAATATTAACTGGGAAGTAAAGACAGAAAACAAGTAAACGCGTGATTGAAGTTGCGCGTGACAAGACTGGTCACTGACAAGAAGAGTTGTTCACAATATATGAGATGCAATCAGCTCAGACTTATCCTTATGATTATATGCTTATCATCGGTAGCTAATGATATATAACAAATAGTTTAAGTGAATTAAGGTCCGGTTAGGGCTTAATATATGATAAATATTCGATCTAGTCCAAACAACCACGACTCCGATCAAGGTAGTGATTATGTCAAACCAAGTACCTATCACACAAGCTCGAAAAATTGTGAATATGTCAAACCAAGTACATTATATGAGAGTTACACGATATGTTGTCGAGTTCATACAAAACTTAGAAAAGGTGTATGTATCGATGTTATTCAAATATCACTCCTCAAATCAAAATGGCATTCACTAGAATATTAATTTGGGCTCCTCTTATATCAAAAATGACTAAAACGGTGATTCGTTATTGTAGCTTAGCCTTAAACCTCAATTCCTCTAATTCAAGTAGAGAAGCATATCAAAATCTTAAATTTTAGTTAGGGTTAATTACAGAAAACCACCCCTATAATAGGGGTAATTACAGAAAACCACCCGTATAATGACTATTTGCAGAAAACCACCCTTATAACGTGCTCCGTTAGCATTTCACCACCTCGTCACTATTCCGTTACATGAATCGTTAAAAAAAAATTAAAAAAATTAAAAAAAATTAAAAAAAATTTAAAAAATTAAAAAAAATTTAAAAAATTTAAAAAAATTAAAAAAAATTAAAAAAAAATTAAAAAAATTAAAAAAATTAAAAAAAGTAAAAAAATTAAAAAAAATTAAAAAATTAAAAAAATTAAAAAAAATTAAAAAAATTAAAAAATTAAAAAAATTAAAAAAATTAAAAAAATTAAAAAAATTAAAAATTAAAAAAATTAAAAAAAAATTAAAAAATTAAAAAAAATTAGTTCATGAAATGATGTAACTAATGTGTTATTTCTCAAATCAAAATAGAGTATATAGAGTATATAATTTTAGGGTTTAGGGATTAAAATTAAAAGTCAATAGAGTATATAATATTATTACATATGAGTACATGAAATAAATAAAAAATAATAGACAAACGAATATCTAATTGTACTAATTTCATATGAGTAAAAGCCTTCTGTGAGACTAAAGATAACTTCTGTCTCAAAATAGAGAAAGCTGCAGGAAATTCCATACCTTTGGCCTCTGCCTATCTCACCGCTATCATCTTCATCAGGTTGTATTATATAAATTTTATTTTAGATTGATCTACAAATATTTTGATTCGCACAACAACAAATTACATTTCATGAAATATATTACATTAATTTTAATTTTTTTTAATTTTTTTAATTTTTTTAATTTTTTAAATTTTTTTAATTTTTTTAATTTTTTAAATTTTTTTAAATTTTTAATTTTTGTAATTTTTTGTAATTTTTTGTAATTTTTTGTAATTTTTTAATTTTTAATTTTTTAATTTTTTTAATTTTTTAATTTTTTTAATTTTTTAATTTTTTAATTTTTTTAATTTTTTAATTTTTTTTAATTTTTTTAATTTTTTTAATTTTTTTAATTTTTTTAATTTTTTAATTTTTTAATTTTTTAATTTTTTTAATTTTTTAATTTTTTTAATTTTTTTAATTTTTTTAATTTTTTTATTTTTTTTAATTTTTTTTAATTTTTTTAATTTTTTTTAATTTTTTAATTTTTTTAATTTTTTAATTTTTTTTAATTTTTTTAAATTTTTTTTTTAACGGTAAAGTCAAATGGTGGTAAAGTGCTAACGGAGCACGTTATAAGGGTGGTTTTCTGCAAATAGTCATTATACGGGTGGTTTTCTGTAATTACCCCTATTATAGGGGTGGTTTTCTGTAATTAACCCTTTTAGTTATCCAACAAAACTCTGCAACTTGATGAAGAAAAATGATTCAGTCGTAAACATCGCTAATGGCTCGTATTATACAATCATCAAATCACGAAATTATGTGTGATTCGTGTGAAAAATGTATCAAGATTACTTTATCACTTTAATTAATGCATAAAATGATGTAATTTCAAGTCATTTAAAATAAAAGAATAATCACAAGACATTCAAAATTTGAATTTCATTAATCCCGCGGAAGGTTAAAATTTATGATGCATGCAAAAACTCAATCTTCAAAAGTACAAGCGATGGGTAAAACTACAGTAAAGAGGCAACAAGGCGGAGTACCAAGATTTGAAAGGTAATTCAAAAGCAACATTGTCAGATCCATCAAATTCTTACTAACCAACTACGAAAAGTTTGTATTGATGAGACAAAGGGAACACATATTGCTAGTCAAATGGATATTTTAGCAAGTCAATGTAAAGTTCTTCATCATCACCTCCAAACCAAAACTTTGAAAATGTTAGACTAACATATTATTATACAAAAAGACTAACAGTAATCAAAATGATCATGACTACTATCAAATCAATACATTGTCGATGGGTGAGATTGAACACTCCCTCCCGCAATGAATCTCCTATGTTGAAATTACCGCGGGATGGAAAATCCATGTCAGTTCCAAGTCATGTAGACGTTATTACGTCCTAAAATCACGATATGACTAATTTATTAGAAATAAGAATCAATCATCATAAGGTAGAGGATATCCGTTGAAGATTTGGATTTGAAGGATATGTCTATATCTAACTTCTCCAATGTTAAATTCTATGTTACACTATTTTATGGATACCTAATAACTCATAAGAGATTTGCTACGACAATTTTATTGTATGACATCATGGCTATGAGTTGTGATGGGTAATTTCGGAGAGGTGTCGAAACACAGTGAAGTTAATATGACTTATATTCAAAGAGTCTAACAAGTAATTTATTTTAGAGAGGCAATTTATTTGTGTAATCTATCTAATGCTGATTTTTAAGGAAAATTTTTATATTCTCGAATCTTCGAAAGGAAATCATGAGTTCAGAGCATGGATAGATAGATTTTTGGTGAATACCTTAGTTAAGAAATCTTGTTGGAAGATTCTGTTAATCCATCAAATTTCCATGCACATCTGAGCGTAGTCCTATTTTAGTGTCTTTGAACCCGAAAAGTTTTAATATGCAAAAAAAGATTTGAAGTAATTTGGCAGATGGAGACAGGAGTCCTTAATTATTTTCACGCTAAGACTTTAACAAGATTCAAGACAACCTCATGAGTATATTGATAATCGGTTAAATATGGAACAAGGTGTTGTTGTCTATTTTTGAAATGTTAGAGTTTGATCATAACTAAATTTGTGAATGTTGCGTTAAATTCCTAACAATGATATATGAGATGCTCGAAAGAATGATCATATTGTTGATCCCTAAAGATCACAATTAAACTGTTTAGTTGGAAGTTATATTTAACAATTTCTCACCACTTGACAAATCTCATGATCATATTGATTTTATGTATGCCATCAGGTGAATTCTTTGAAATGGATACCTCATGTTGGGAGATTAAAGATCAATGTTGATGAAACACACCGTAAGCGACTAAGTATACATATGATGACTAATTTCTAAGGTGTAGATGCTTTCAACACATGAAAGTTAGGTGTCTTTTATATGTGAAACAACAATTAAAATGAATCTGAATGATGTTTTTTTCAAAAAAAAGATTGTACGAAGGTGTTTGAATGTTTATCATTCAATCTACATGTGAATAGTATTGTTGGAGATTGGTCTCCCAATTGTAATTCATGCAAGAAACGTTGAAATTAAAATCTGATGAAAATTAAATGAGAGTCAAATAATTTGGCAAATGGATTAGCAAAGAAATCCTTACATGAAGATCTAAACTCAAGGCATCTAAATATTATCCAAGATCTTCAAGATCCTATACCCTAATTTTCAAATCCTCGTGATGTACTTTCATTACTATTAAAAAGAAATAGGACTTTCAAGTTAATATAAGGAGCGTAAACTTAGCCAATTTTTCAATTAGATCGAAGATGTGGCGAATTTCACCATTTATTGTTTGCTAACTATTGACTTATGTGAAGAGACTCACGACGTCAATCTCTCAACCCTCTCTTGTTGGATAAAAAAGTTTTTGTATGAATTATGTAAGTTCTTTAGCCTAGAAATGTTTATTTATATATTAAAGTGAGAAATCAAAGAAAGGATGGAAAACATGACTTTAGGAGAAAAATGTAGCCTAATATCTCATGGAGGGAGAAAAGTACACCCAACTACTCTCTATGATAGATTTATTAATTAAGATATAAACAATACATTAGTCTGTTGCATTAGTTGTATATTTTTTCATGAAACTTATGCGCAACAATGTTTTTCAAAAGGATGAAATGGAAAGTATTCAACAATGTCCTTTTAACTTTGTCAGGTTGAGGTTTCTAAAAACTAAGTTGGAGAACTAAACACTTGACTTTTGAAACCTATTCATCCATACTTCATTGTGCACTCCATAACATTGCAACATATCTTTGCCAATGGAACATCAAACCTAGAAGATAGTCACAATAGTTCTTTAAATGCATTTGTCTCATTGTTAGCAATTCATGAAAATCCTTACGTTTTCCTCACGCTTGAGTGTTTTTTGCCAGCATTTTTTGTATAGTCCTTTGATCGGCTGATTTTCCGGTTGACATTCCGTTTATGTTTGGTTTCAGCCTCATGTGCTTCATGAATTACGCATGAACATAAAACCATAATTCTGTCTCTCTTTTATATATATATGCATAGCCTAAGTGTCATCATGTTCAGCAATAAATGTTAGTGTATTTGTGTGATTACTAACTACTAACATACATCATTTCCAGCTCTGTATCAGCTCTCCATACATATGGGCAGCTATTGCTGCAGATTGATCAAAGCTCCAGTCCCACTTGCAGAAGATGCTTTCCCACAAATTATGGTAATCTGAAAGTTTCAAGAATGTTATACTTGTTCAACAAAATTGATAAACTTATTATTGGTAAATCGACGCACAGGTGGAGAATTACCGACATCTTTGTCAGCATACAAGGCTGAGTAAGTTGATTGAGATTTTCTTGATCCTTGTACAAAGATTTATAATGTTTGTTCTCAGTGCGGGTCGTGTTCCTCGACACATTGCCTTCATAATGGATGGTAACAGAAGGTATGAAAAGAAACACAAAATGGAAGTTGGGGAAGGTCACGTCCATGGGCTATTAGCATTACTGTCAATGCTTAGACATTGTTATCTCTTTAACATCAAGTTTGTAACAGTTTACGCATTCAGCATTGACAATTTCAAAAGACCTGCAGCTGAAATCAGACTATTGATGAACTTGATGAAAGGCATGATCGTGAATCTTGAGGAAAGTAATATAATCACGCATTATGGTGTTAGGGTATATTTCATCGGTAACTTGAAACTTTTGGAGGATTCCGTAAGGCTCGCTGCTGAGAAGGCGATGAGGGTCACAGCGGAGAATACTAAGGCAACTTTAGTAATATGTGTTGCATATACATGTACAGATGAAATCAGGCACGCTGTTCAGGAATCATGTAAAAAAAGGCTAATAAATGCGTCTGAGTCTATGGTGAAGCTATCGGGCATTGAAAAGCGAATGTACATGTCATTAGTTCCTGATCCTGATATACTGATTCGTAGCTCAGGTGAATCCCGCTTGAGTAATTTCCTTACGTGGGAGACTGCGAACACTTTGTTGCTTACACAGCGTGCATTGTGGCCGGAGATGGGGTTTAAGGATTTGTGCTGGTCTGTAATAAATTTCCAACGCGGTTACTCTTACGTAGAAAAGACACGAAAAACAACCTTACTTTCCGCTGCAGCATGCTGTGTCTGCTCTGACTCGTCCTTTAAGCATGTAAATACTAAAAACCGAGATACCCAGTTATGCAATGTCGAAAGTGGTTGGCCAAACGCCCGTATTGGAATTTTTCTCCAGTCTGAAGCAGCGGAAAATGTGATTTAAAAGTACAGCTGGTCCCTGTGTTAAAGTGTTTGTAGATCAAATGTTGCAAATCTTGCTCTGTCTCCATCAGAAAAAGAAGGAAGGTTATTTACAGGAAATCATTGTCTGTTTTAAGTAACACACAATTATTTAAAATGTCAACTGTTCAAATTATTAATTTTCCAAATTAGTTCCCATTTATAAAGCTGTTATAAATGGTATATCTTAATTAATTTTTAAGTATTCATAAAACCACAAATATTCGTAAGGAATGCGAAATCTAAAGTGTAACAGGTTTAACGATTTTTATTAAAAAATGAAACTTTTCTTCTTCAAAATAATACAAGCTGTAAATAAAAAAGAAACTACATTTAGATGAATTAAAATTAATTGGACTAACTGTAGAAAGTATAAAACCATATCTATAAGTTGATCCGTTCTTTCCAGTGCATGAACGATGAGCCAAATAAATTTAAAAAAAAGTTGTGAAGTCAAAAAATAAATTTGTTAGGATACTTTTGTTCCCAAATATTTTTATAAATAAATTAAATTCTAAAATGTTGAAGTTATCAAAAATAAAAACATTTAAAAGTTTAACTAATTAAATATTTTCATGGATGTTAAACAATTCTGCAGAAACCTAATTCAGGATTGTGTAAAAGATACGTAATAAGAATGACTTGGGGTGGAGTAGTTTTATCACTCTTATGTTGTGATTCAGTTCATGTGAATGGAATCAGTATGGACAGAATGGAATACCTTTTTTGTTGACAACCGATAGAATATCCATTTCAGAATGAATAAAAGTATATTTTTGGTTGGGTCCTCTATTTGGAATGGCCCATTCCTAAACTAGGGCTGCAAATGAGTCAGTTAGAGTAAAAGAATGTATATTCAGGATGAATTTGTTGTGTATCGATACTGGATAATGTCCCTTTAAATAGGGCTGAATACATTTATGTTCTACGAAAATTAATGCTATACATAGGAATCACAATTTACTTGATTTAGATGAGGTCTATATTCAGGCATTCTGTCTTGGTACTTGACACGCTCAGGTGAAAAGTATAATTTTAGACAACGCTTATATGAAAATATGCGCTGTTATTACTATATGTCAACGCTTTTATTATAAGCGTTGTGTAAATTACGACTTTCAATAGCGCTTATTAATTGAACGCTATTATTACTAAACGACAACGCTTTTATTATAAGCGCTGTCTAAAAATAATGAATGTGTGTACTGCAGAATTTCATTTAAATTTTTTGAAACAAAGTAAAAATAATAATGCTCTGGTTTTGGAGCAAAATGGAACGACGAGGTGCATTTAATATGATGTTGGACTGATATCACTCCAAAATAATAAAGGTGCACGTTAGAGGTGCATTTTAGCAGTTTTTGAGCTTCCGGTGTCAGAATTGGGCCCATAATACTTCGTTTCGAAGAGAACGACGAGCCCGTCAGGAATCACCAGCTTTGCTCGCGACATATGCTGTTTTTTTGGCATTTTCGGTCGTTTACTATTTTATTTCGAATTTTTAGTATTTTTCCATTATTTTCGAATATTTTATTATTTTCGTTTTAGAGTTTTGTTATAAGGAAACTTAGTTATAATTGTTAAGACAGTTGATTTTGAAGTTTAGATGGATATGATAATTTTTATCTGATTGCTAAATGCATTGTGTTGTTTATTTAGAACATTAGGATGACATGTATTTTTATGATATAGACCAATCCTATATCGCATGATGGCATGTATGCTTGGGAGAGATGGCAGGTATGCTTGGGAGGGATGGCATGTATGCTTGAGAGGGATGGCATGTATGCTTGAGAGGGATGGCATGTATGCTTGGGAGGGATGGCATGTATGCTTGGGAGGGATGGTAATATTTTGTCCAAGTGTTGGCAACTATTGTGCTTAGAGGTGTATATATTATGACTAATTTATCATGTTTATAACAGTGTTTAATTTAAAAAAGCGCTATCATAATTAGGGTTCTAAACCCCGAACCCTAACCCTTAATCCGAACCCTAATTATAACAACGTTTAAATAAATAAACGCTGTAATCATATATATATTAAAAGGGAAGTATGATTGGACACGTGTCGTCGTGTGAGCGATTTGGCCTACGTGTCATTTTTTTAGAATTTAGATTTTTATTTTATTTTTTCTGATTGGCTGGAATATTTTTTGAATAAAACTTATCTAATTTTTTAAAATTGGTTGCCTAAATTTAAAATTTAAATTTGGTTCCACACAAATTTAAAATTGGAATGATATAATCATGAGATTCAATATATCCTCATACACAAATATGGAAATAAATTTAAATCATCATATCATATATATATGAAAAGAGAAGTATGATAGGACACATGTCGTCGTGTGAGCAATTTGGCCTATGTGTCATTTTTTTAGAATTTTGAATTTTTTTTCTTTTTTTCTGATTGGCTGGCTTTTTGAAATAATAATCATAGTATATATTAAAAGGGAAGTATGATTGGATACGTGTCGTCCATGTCCATGAAACTCAATGATGTTTAGTAAATGCCGCACAGAAAAGTGATGAAGAATCTTTCCTAATTCCTTTGTACATTTATGAAAGGTTTTCCTAATCAATATTTCTTTACACTCAAATAAAACTGAATATATCAAATTTAAATTACTTAAAATTACTCAAAATATAACTTTACTCCGCACAAGGTGCGGGTAAATACCTAGTATATATTAAAATTAATAATAAAATAATTACTTTTAACAGCGTTTAATTGTAAAAACGCGCTGTCATAATTAGGGTTCTAAACCCTGAACCCCGGACCCTAACCTCTAAATCTAAACCCTAATTATAACAGCGTTTAAATAAATAAAGCTGTAATATATATTAAAATTAATAATAAAATAATTACTTTTTACAGCATTTAAATTAAAATAAACGCTGTAAATTTATAATTAATAATTTTAAATCAAAAAAATGTATATATTACAGCGCTTAATTCTTGTAAAAGCGCTGTAAAAGACATCTTTTTAGTATTTTTAAGTTTTAAAAACCAGGTTATATATTATAAAGGTGTTTTTAAGTTACGAATTTAAAAACACAATAAGTAACATTCAATTTATTAAAATATCATGACAACATATATAAGCATTTGAAATCGTTGGCATTTAAAAATTTGTACCGTGTCTCTTTACTAAGCAACTAGGTATTGACCCGCGCTGTGCGCGGGGTGATAAATTTAACGAAATGTATTTCTATATAATTAATTGAAAATACAATTGGGGTCTTCGGTAGTTTTGAACTCGGGTTATGTTGGGAAAAACATCTCCATCTTTATACTATAAATTCTGAAAAACTTCCTTGAAAACGACATTCAAGGTTGAATTTTGGGGTATGCCATCCTTGTCGACAATAAGAATTTTTAAACCCTTCCTCGACGTCACCCTAGACACAGCAACATACAATTGTCCATGTCAAAATACTGGGCGGGGCAAATACAAACCAACTCTTGCTAGAGTTTGTCCCTGGCTTTTGTTGATGGTCATTGCAAATGCAACTTTAAGCGGAAACTGCCTACGCCTCATTTTGAAAGGAAGCTTAGTATCAGAGGTGTTATCAGCATCCGATGTAAAAACACTTTTTCTCCAACTCGAGTTCCAGTAATAACCTTTGCTTCCACAATATGATTTGCCAGTTGGGTTATCTGCAACCTAGTTCCATTGCACAACCCATTTGTAGGATCAAGATTCCTTATAAGCATAACAGGTGTACCAATCCTTAGTCGTAGCTCGTGATTAGGCAGCCCAGATGATTTAATACTATTCAACAATTCTGGGGAGAAAATAGAGTCATCCTTCGAGCTCGTATCTGAAGGATCAATACTATCAGAGCTTAGATAAATCCTTTCAACACCTGCATAAGATAGCCATATGGAAAGAATCATGCTTTCTGTAATGAAAACATATTAGGTAGTATGAATCATATTAGAATATTTAAATACCTGTCAACCGATCAAGCATATAGTTGTTGATAACATCCACATCTTCGTTGGTAGGACACAGTATAGCCCTTTCCTGGAAGAACAATGGGTCATTTGAATCCTTGAATGCGTTTCCATAAATTTCTGAAACAATAGACTCGATAGGATCATTGCACTGAGTAATCAGAATATCTTCTGGAATGTCGACAATGGTTTCCCCACTATTTGGCTCATTAATCTTGCCATCTCCTAAATCCAATATCCATTGAGAAAATTCCTTAATATCCTCTGCTCGTACACTATCAGATTCGCTAAGGAGCCTCATGTTTTTGGTTAGACGCAAAACCCTACAATGTTTCCACAGGTATGAAGAATTAATGGCGGCCATAACTATATCAGCCCTGTTACCCCTCGAATAACAGGTAATATTTGTCTAAAATCACCACCAAACACCATAACTTTACCACCAAAAGGGGTTTCATCAGAACATTTCATAATGTCACGTAAACTGCGATCTAGAGATTCGAAGCAATGCTTACTCATCATAGGTGCTTCGTCCCAAATAATCAGAGAAGCTCTTAATAATAATTCAGCCTGATCACTTCCTGGTTTAATATTACAAGTTGAGAACTCATCGGGATTTATAGGAATACTAAACCGAGAATGAGCAGTTCTTCCGCCGGGTAATAATAAAGAAGCAATGCCGCTGGATGCAACATTGAGAACAATATCACCTCTTGAACGGATAGCTGCTGAAAGAATATTCCACAAAAAAGTCTTTCCTGTTCCCCCAAATCCATACACAAAAAATACTCCACCTTTTTCCATCCTGACAGATTCAACTATTTCACCGTAAATTAATTTTTGCTCATCTGTCAGTTGAAGCAACCATTGATCGTGTATAATACGCAACTCCTCTCGGGGATAATCTAGCTCATCTTGCAATAAACGATTCCCTTCTACCAAATAAGTGTAATCAAGAGGCTGGGGCATAGTCTCCCACTTTTCCAATGAGCTATTTTTAGTGCGAAGAATATTTTCTATCATAACTAAAGTTATATTTTGAATCTGTTCTTCAGACAACTTCAGACCTGCAAAATACAAATGAGTGAACACAATGCATAAAATCAACATAATCGACATCCAAAAACCTAAAAATACAATTAAAATACTTGGTTAAGCTGGATTTCTACTACTAAAGATTATTTACCTGGGTTTCGACGATTCTTTCGCTCAAGGTAGAGAACATCTTCAGATAATAAATCTTTAGTCGATTCCCAGACAAATTTAGGAGTAGAAAGACTTCCAGATAATAACATTTGTGCAAATAAATTACGCACGTAACCCGCAGATGCCCAAAAACTACATTCTCGAAGCCCTTCAACATACTCTTTGTCGTTGTCCAGCAAACCAAGCTTGTAACATGCATCTTCATAACTCGGTTGAATGATACCATCAACGGTCTTGATATCGTTAAATGACCTTGGTCCTTTAATCTTGTTAATAAGAACTCTAAGAAAATAAAGTTCACCTGAACCCGGAGAAACATGTTGCAGCCTGCCAATTGCGAAACCTCTCTTTCTTCTATTCCAAACCTTTTTCTTAGGATCATATATGAATCGTGTAGGAAGCTCAGCATAAGTCATTGTTCTTGCCTCAGGATATTTGTCACAACAGTCAAACCAAGCAAGAAACTGAGTTTTTTCAACGTTAGCGCGAGCCATAACACTTTCCACTGAATCACCGTCCTTGTATATCACTGGTTGGTCTCCTTCAAGATGAAATGTGAGTTTCTCGACAGGTGTGGAACGATAATTTGTAGGGAAACCCAAAATTCTCCAAGTGGCTTCGCATGCTGATATATATCTGCTAAATGATGAAGGAAATAATTATAAACTTATGAAACTGTATAACATTCCGCAAGAAAATACTCAATTTAATTATAACTATTGTCTATAAACCGTAGCTAAAATTTATAGTCACACCAATTTTACCGAAATAAGTAAATACAAAAGAGGTAAATTTATAGTCACACTATAATTCAAATTCACGCCAAGTTTTCGGAAACATGTAACTTCACCAGAGGTCAATGATAAGAGTTTTTTAATTCATGGACCATCACCGTAACATTTAAAAGCAAAGATTTTCAGGAAATTAGTAGAATTCCAGAACTAATTTTTCAAAAAGAATGAACAAAGTTCAAAACATCGTATGTCTCGACAAACAAATTATGACATGGCAAGTATATGGGTAAATTATAAACTATAGCTAACACCTGTTATCTCACCAAATTTGTAGTTACAGTATTTAGTTCACACCAGTTTACTAAAACATGCAAACACCAGAGTCAATGATAAATGTCTTTTTTATACCTGCACCATTATTGAAAAATTTAAAAGGAGAGATTTCCATATAACTATGTGTTCCAGAATTAATCTATCAACATGAATCAACACAGTTCATAACATCATATGACTATATATGAAAATAATAAATACAAAGTGACTATTTTTTACCTGGCATCAAAGTAGCTTTTGATTTCATCTACTGGTTCTTCTGGATTCGATTCTGCAACAGCTGAATCTCTTTTACTCTTTAGCTTAACAGCGGCGGAAACACAATCCTGACCTTTGTTTATATACTTAAATAAATACTTAATTGATCTGGATTGATTGCACCACTCAACATTGATATGTGCATTATATCCTAGCAACAACTTCTTGTTATAAGGAACTACAAATCTATTGTCCAACTGAATACCTTTTTTTTCGACATAATTTCCATCTTCTCGTCTACGATAAACAGGGTAACCGTCGGAATCAACAGTGGTTTTATGGACGTACTGTTTAGGGAAGCATTTGCTGCATCGACCATCTCGCATACAAGGTGAATCCTTGTTTGCAACACCACATGGACCATGTATCATAGTATCTTTGACTACTTCATAAAGCTTGGGTTCCATCTTTCTATCAGGAATTTCAGCCGATATAATCCGATCTATATCATCTGAACTCGGGAACTTGGATTTAGAATCCATAAATAATAAGATATGAGCATGTGGAAGTCCTCTCTTTTGAAACTCAATAGTATAAATAGCTGCAAAGGGGGAAATTAATGAAAGTTAGTAACACCTAACGATAAAATCTTTTAATACATAAACCATAACTGAAAATTTTAAGAGAAAAAAATTCCATACAACTCAGAGGTCATGAATTAATCTACAAAAAATATTAACACAGTTAATAAGTCATCAGTCTCGGCATCCAACTTATGACATGGCAAGTATATGGGAAAATAATAAACTGTAGCTAAAACTTGTTGAACTGAAGCCGGAAGATATGAACCTTTTAACACCCTATTGACATAAAAATTTCATACACCAAGTTAGTAATACATAAAATCAGTGGCAAATTTATCGTAAAATAAATATACACACCTGAGACCGTTTTTCCCAGCAAATGTTCCTTGGTCAGCTGATCCATCAAACTGTCAAGCTTTACTTTAAATAGCCTACAACACAAATCTGGTCGGTCCTCGGGTCTAAGATTATATAAATTCAAATACCTAGTTAACTCCGGCCATTTAGGATTGCATGTGAAGGTAATAAATAAATCAGGGAAACCGTAGTACTTGCAGATAGCCATTGCATCCAAATACATCTGATGCATGTATCTTGGACCACCGGTAAATGTAGATGGAATTATTATACGGTTTCCTTCAATAGGTAGCGTGGAGTTCCCATTGTTTGCAGCAGCCACAAAATTACTAAACTTCAAGGATCTGAGATTAGACTGATTTTTCCTTACAAAATGTAGACGATGAGATTCTATCATTGTATAAGCATCCACAAGAAATTGCTGAAACAAACGTCTTGAAAGATGGAGAACTTGAGAACCAGCCTTACGAACTTGAATCCGATATGCAAAGAATTCCCTCATGGTGATATCCGGTTTCTTGTTCTTAGTTTTACCCGTAAAGCCATTCTTGATACCTAATCGAAAACCATCCTCTCCATACGGAAATATTAGAGGATACTGCAATGGTAGATATGCTGGATGCAATTCATTGATTCTCTTTAGCTTTCCGGATCTCTCCTCCAAAATAATATCCCTTTTATCCATATTAAGGCTAAAATCACCAACAACCAACGCAGCAACTTCCGATGTTGTTGGTAAATTGTAAACCCTTCCATCCTTATCTCGGTTGTTGATTAGAACCAAAGAGAGTTCTTCACACTGGTCTTGTTGATTAAATCTGTCCATTACATTCCTGAAAGTCTTGACGTGTACATTGCAGCCCCTTAACATCTCCATAAGCGACTCAACCAAATCAGACATTATCCTGTTTCCACCTGTTTTCCCACTGTAAAAATATTTATACAATAATAGTTAACGATACTGATGGACAAAAATCTCTACAAACTTATAGGGGAATAATCATATTTAGAAGATGCAATATTTACCTCATCACTGAAAGTCTATTTTCAATTTCATTTTCTGTATCATGAATATATAACTGTGAAAACCTAGCTTTTTGGGTCGGTTGCGGCTTCATGCTGCCAATCAAGTGATAGTTCTCACCATGTAGTTTAAATATTTTAGGTCCCTTCCCTGTGTTGATTGAATCGTCAATTTTCCCTCCAAGTGAAGTAAAGGAAAACATCATATTGATGGATCTAATATTATCTCGAAAATGATTGCTAATAAGATCATCATTCGTGAGAAGATCGTGTAGAAATTCTGGTGGCTCTTCAAGTACTGGCAGTTGTATCTTTCCTCTCATACAACACATTGTGAAAACAGGTTTTCTCGTTTTCTTGATCCTCTTGCCTATTCTCTCATTATACCAAAAGAGTGCTCCACATAATGGACATTCAAATGTGATGTCACCGTCATCTTTGTAGTCTTCAAAATAGCGAGAAAAAATTCTTATAAAAATGCATATAAAACTATAATTATAAAATAACCTTCCAGATAAATAAAGGAATGTGAATTACCTTCTTCCATTACAATTTTAGACAGAATCATATATGGGGTATTCAGTCCATTTTGGCATATGTTATCAGAGCCAGCTTCGATTTTTGATTTCACATTTGAACCAACCAAAGTTGCCAGTTCATCATCGGACGAATCTGAAGTTGTGTGGTGATCATTACCTTCATTTGATGAACAATCCCATGCATCGTCAAAACAATCTGAAATTTTATGTAACATCTCAATAACATTGTGTGCATAACAGGAAATATCAATAGGTATTATACACGGCATTCTTTATAAATGAGAAGACCAAAATCCCATTTTGTGAGAATTTACTTACCGGAGGAATCAGACTCGTCCCGTGAGATGAAAGAACTACCAGTAAAATCATTGTGGTTCCTTGTTGTTGACTGAATATTATTATGGAACTCATCACCAACATAAGTGTTTTTACCCTTGCAACGTGGAGCGGAAACTGAGAATAAAGACAGTAAAATAAAAATTTATATCGGAATAAGTAACGTGACAATAAAATACTTAACTTTGCAAATAAAAAGATCACACCTGGCGTTATATTGCCTGGAGAACTGGGTTGTAGCTGCTTATTACATGATTCTTGGGTTGCGGCGAGAGCTTGATGAGGTAAAGATGGACTTTTTTTAGGACAGGAATATTTGTCACCAATGTGGGCTACCTGATCATTAGATTTTTCAAACTGTAAAGAGTTCCTATTATTCTGCAAAATACGCATCCTTTGGGTTCTGGCAACTCTTTGTTTGGTCTGTGATAAATTGGTAACAGCAGAGGGTCTCGAATCTGTAATTTAGTTATAGGATTGTAATTGAGGTTATGGCTTCCTAAAAAAGGAAAAGGGATTACTAAATGTGATTATTTATGTACCTGACATCAATTTTGTTGGCACAATATTCAGTATGGGTTGGTTCGAACTGGTATGTTGGTTATAAATGGTGCCGATAGGATCATTCAAGCAGTTGGGTTGTAAACGCTTTCTTTTGTCCTGCAGAATACTACGTCTCTTGCTTCTTGCATCTCTTTGTTGGGTGTGTAATAAATTGGTAACATCACCCAATACATCTGCGATTCAAAATAGTGATGCTGAGATTAAGCCAGTCTGAAATCCAAAAAGCAGAACTCATATCTAACAAATCATACCAGTACCTCGTCGGCGTGCTCCACTTAGATTATCCTTACTGTAGTCTTCCAAGAAAGGAAGATGCCTCTTGCGATCCATGATTAGTATATGTTTATCCAAGACTTTGGATGAAAATGGAAAAACTCAGCCTCGAGTCATTCGAAGGGGCAGACCTCCAAGGACAGTGGAGAACGGGGTTAACAATATCATCAAAGACTTAGATAACAAAACTTACAGAGATGCAAAAACTTCAACTTCAGGAATATCAGGATTTAGACACACGTCTGATACATTGTATGCATTACTCACACTACGTTGATCTGCAAGTTTCCATTTAAAAGAAGCATCAGTTATGAAACTACAGGGATATAAGCATCTTGCTGAATCAAGTTATTACCCTTCCAGACTTTTATTTTTCCAAACCTCAAGACACAAATGACTGCATTTATACCACGATCTTTAATAGCATCGGACACAGTCAAAGCAAAGTTACCCCACAATACCATTGGTAGGCAATCATCACTATAAAGAATAAAGAGAGCAAACTTTTATTAGAATGAAACATTTAGTCGAATAATATATTATGCATTACTGAGGATATCAAAATGAAAAGGCAATTTTTTTATACTCAGTGTTGCGGAGTTCCAAGGAAATCTTATGAGTATCTTTCCCAGTAACTGAGATAACCTCGAGATGGCTAGCTTCAACAATCTGCCCAATGACATCTGAACACACAAAAAAAATTAGTCAAATTCTGGATTGTGAGTGCATGTTAAAAAAAATTATTTTAATTACTCACCAACTAAGAAGTCTGGATTGAGAGAACCATTTAGTATTCCGTTGTAACAGACTGGTTGAAGGCCAGTCTGATTCAAAGGATCATCATCGCATGATTTGATGCGGGTTGTGGACAGGAAACCAATTTTAAAATTGTGATTAGTTGTTCGGTACGTACCAATGGAGACACTCAAAGAGAAATTAGTAAATGTATTAGTTTTCCCTTCAATCAAGAAGGGTTCAAACTTAGTCACCAAGTCCTTTTTAACAGTGGCATGAATCCTGTCACCCTGTTAAATGAAATATGGATCGAGAATGAAACAGGTATAAATATTAGGAACAAAAGATTCAAGTAAAAATAGAAAAGAAACTCACGTTAGAATCAACGAAGACCATTTCAACAGTCTCGCCACTGGATGTAGAGTACTGCTTCCAGAGGCGAATAATTTTAGCTTTGATTCTCCACATGGATTTGAAGGGTTTTAGTTCGGCAATGGTGTTCATAGCAGCCATGGGTATGACAATTAAGAGGAAGAAAAATTACTTAACAACTATCGGAAAAAATCATGATTTGAGGATATTTAAAAGCAATTCAAATCTTGTAAAAATTCACGTTATCAAATTTAATCTGTTAATCGGATGTGGCAAATTTGTGTGTAACCAATTTTTAAAAATTTGATAAGAGAGTTTTTAGGATTTATAAAAAAGCCAGCCAATCAGAAAAAAGCAAAAAGAATTCAAAAATCTAAAAAAATCTGAAATTTGAAGAACATATATTCATCACTTAACAACTATCGGATATTATGATTCTAACATATAATTAATTTGAATAACATCAACCATTGGATAAAATACATGATTTGAGGACATTTAAAAGCAATTTAAAAAATCCTGATTTTTAAAAATTGTTAAATTTAAATTTGTGTGTAACCAATTTTTAAAAATTGGATAAGAGAATTTTAAGATTTATAAAAAAGCCAGCCAATCAGAAAAAAGCAAAAAGAATTCAAAAATCTAAAAAAATCTGAAATTTGAAAAATATATTCATCACTTAACAACTATCGGATATTATGATTCTAACATATAATTAATTTGAATAATATCAACCATTGGATATACATGATTTGAGGACATTTAAAAGCAATTAAAAAAATCCTGATTTTTAAAAATTGTTAAATTTAAATTTGTGTGTAACCAATTTTTAAAAATTGGATAAGAGAGTTTTTAGGATTTATAAAAAAGCCAGCCAATCAGAAAAAAACAAAAAGAATTCAAAAATCTATAAAAATGACACGTAGGCCAAATCGCTCACACGGCGACACGTGTCAATCATACTTCTCTTTTAATATATATATGATAGGTTGAACAATGTACATTTTTGATCAACTATACTTTTCATTAATCAAAACACAACAAAAATGCAGAAAAATAATTATTTTTGAAGTAAATGAGTTATTAGCTTCATAAATCAAATTTTCAACTAAATTTATTTTTTAATAATCAATAAATTCTGAAGAAAAAACAAAAAAAAATATCAACGGTTTATAACAGCGCTTATCATGTTTAAGCGCTGTTGTAAATAGTATATGACAGCGCTTAAAAATGATAAGCGCTGTTGAAAGTTATTTAATTCGATTTCCTTTAAAAAAATACTCTTTAACAGCGTTTATATATTTTTGAGCGCTGTTAAAGAAAGAAATGATCTGATTGGTCGACTCAGTTTCACGCAGATTTTAATCCCAATCGTTGCTTAAAATAATCTAACGGTCCACATTCCATATTTAAAATTTCAGAATTTTTAATTACGTGCCCAAACTTCCCGCTACAATCGTTCTATATATATAATTTTACATTGAAATTTTTGTCTCAAAATTATTTTAGTTCTTCACCGATTCCAGTAAGGATAAACACCTTTTTTTGTTAAGCTTTAGTGTTTTATATTGAAATTTTTCGTTAAGCTTTTATGTTTTGCTTCGTTTTATATTAACACCATGATATTAACACTGTTATTTTTTTGCAGATTTGTCGAATTTTATGATAATGTCGAGGGTAATATGACAAATTCAAGACGAGCACTGAGACAAATTCAAGAAGGACAATGAGACAAATTCGAGACGAAGGTTAGGGTTTTGGCCATAATTTTTTATTTGATAATGTTTGTAAAAAATTCGAAACTTAAAATCGATTTCAATTTCATTGTAAAATTACGATTTATAATCAGAATCGATTTCCTTTAAAGCGGTTTTAATTATTATTCAATTTCAAAAACTGTTTTTTCTAATCCCCGAAAATATTATAATAAACGCTGTAAAAGAAAGAAATTCTTAATAATATCGATTTAATTTTTTTTAAATAATTTAGATTTACGGTGCTTAAATAAGAAAAACGCTGTAAAAGTAGTTAACATACAACAGCGCTTAAATATAAAAAGGCGTTGTTGTATGTTTTATGTTTTAAACACTGTTAAAAATAACACTTTTTTTATGTTTTATATAAAATATTTTTATTATTTTTATTTTCCAATTATTTAAATTTTTAATTATACAACAGCGCTTATGTTTTTAACCGCTGTCAAAAATTGTCATTCACAACAACGCTTTTTCTATTTTAAGCCTGTTAAAAGTGTTTACAAACAACAGCGCTTTTTATATATCCGTGATTTACAACAGCGCTCGTTTCAACAGCGCTTCAAGAAGCACTGTTAAAGGGCAAAAAAAATGATGTTATAAATATGATCTGTTACAAAAAAAACGCTGTTATAAATATGATCACAAAATGGACAAATATCTTCGTTGGTAATTAACCATTTATTTCTCATTAGCCTATACACGCTGACTGAGTTCTATACAGATTAAGATTTGAAGTAATAAACAAACCACAGCAAAAAAATGGCAGAGAAATGTAAAGTCTGTGTCACAGGCGCAGGAGGATTTATTGCCTCATGGCTTGTAAACCATGAGAGCATATCCTGTAGAACCCCTTAAAGTTGTGGATCCGTGGAACCCCTCTATCACCGTCCATCTCCTAATACATTCAATGAGGGATAGTCACGTGGCTAGGTGAGAGAAAAATTAGTTTGGTTTGATTTGGATGATTAGTTAGGTTAGTTTGTGTGTATAAGAGTATATGAGTCAATTTAGAAACCCATCAATTCTGTCTGCAAACTGACAACCCATACCTTCTCTCCCATTTTTCAAAACCCATTTTTCAAACCTCTCTCCCCTCTCGCCGATCCCTTTCCTCCTCCTTAGTCCTCCTCTCTCACCGATCCCTTTCTTCCTCCGATCGGTTACTCCAACCAAATCCAAATCAGCGTTTTTCGGCGCATCATCAACCGATCCGAAGCCGACATCGGAAGTTACAAAACCAGAACCTCAGATGGCTTCCGCCACAGCGTTTTTCGGCGCATCTGTCTTCCGCCGACGACCCAGTTCGTCACTGCCCTCCGACGAGCCACCAAAGCCCAGACAAGGCAGATCTGGTTGATTACTGCATTCTAGGGTTTTACTGGAGTCCAATGTTTCGAAGTGGATTGGATTCGGAGGTCGAGGATGTGTGGGTTGGATTCGGAGTGGGTTGGACGCTGGGATGGAGCTCTCTATTACGCGGACGCCGTCCTAACAATCCTCTAAACCTCACCATCCGCCGCACACCTGTCTCTTTCCCCACCACCACCAGATCCCCTTTCCTTCACATCTCCCCAATGAACTGGCTTAACAAACTCGGCTTCAGCTCCGTTCCTAAATCGACCAATTCTGCCGTTGCTCAATCACCCGATGAAGACATCCCTGCGCCTGGGAATGAATTCGCGCAGTTCGCCGTGCTGAAATCGGAGAGCTTAAATTGGGATTAAGATTTCATCGAACCGCGTGCCTTTTCGTCGTGCTGAAATCGGAGAGCTTCGGAAGCCGACGACGCCGACGGATTACCACCTCCACTTCAAGTCATCTTCCGAAAACATCTATTAGTCAATCTGGTGAGTATTTTGATGTCTTTTGCTAAAATTTTGAATGATGCTTTTTGTTCAACTTACGTTAGATTTGGAAGACTTTGATTCTTGATACATGCTTATGTTCATTTCAAAAAGGCTTTAGTCTTAATTTAGATCGTGCTTGCTGTAAATGTGGAGAAGAAATTTAGTTGATTGAGTTAGTGGCGCTTTCAATAAGATTTTTTAATGTTGTTTAGGCTGTCGAAGGTTTAATTTTGCAGTCGAAGGAGAAGCCGGTGGGGTTGACGGATAGTTCCAGCCTGGAAGTGAGGGACTCTGAATGCTTGGTTGGATTGGAGTGCTTACTGAATGTGGTCAGAGCACTTGGGATGGGATCTTGTTTATCAGCTGGAAAAATGGGAGTAGGGATAGGAGTGAGATGCGGAGGAATTCATCTTTTGAGTTGAAAAGAGAGGCACTGCTTCATAGGATTCCTGGAAGAAAGTTTTTAAATGGTGCTTCGGATGTAGCATCTATGTTCACCAAACAGGGCAAAAAGGGAATTAACCAGGATGCTATGATTTGTTGGGAGGTTAGCGGCTAAAATTAATGAAGACAAATGTTAGTTGCGGCTTCTGGTTGAAATTAATGTTGTCTGTAGTTACTTAATTTGTCCAACACTTTTTTGACGGACTTTTGTTTGTTTGCACTCCAAAACATTACGACCTGGGGATGCTGTAGTATGCTATTGAATGCTGTAATATATTGTCTTGTCTCTGCGCCGACTATGTGGCATCTTGTATGTACATTTCCAAATGAGAAGTCATGTTTCTCAGATATTCCATCACTGCGTGTGTGCATTCGTATGTGCACTCCTTTTATGGATTTGTTGTGTGCAATTCGTATGTGCATTTACCTTTTGTGCACTTCGTATGTGCATTTACTTTTTGTGCACTTCGTATGTGCATTTACAAATTGCACATACTATCGTGGAATTAAATATGAGGTTTGCACATACCTTTTGGTGATAGTATAAATAATAACACTTCAACCTGAAATGTAACATGAGGAAGTTAACTGCGAAGCAGGTGCGTATTGTATGTGGACTTCGTGTGTGCACTTTGTATGTGCACTCCCATTGTGCAAGAACTAACCTTTGTGGCAATTTCATCATTATATGTCATAAACATAATCTATGATGCGTGTGATAAATGCAAACATAAAGTGCAAACACAAAGTGCAAACATAAAGTGCAAACACAAAGTGCAAACTAAAAATGCAAAACCTAAAACTGAAGAACTAACCTTTATGGCAATTTCTTCATTATATGCCATAAACATAATCTATGATGCGTGTGATAAATGCAAACATAAAGTGCAAACATATGCAAACTAAAAATGCAAACACTAAATGCAAGAACTAACTTTTGTGGCAATTTGTTCATTATATGCCATAAACATAATCTATGATGCGTCTGATAAATGCAAACATAAAGTGCAAACATAAAGTGCAAACATAAAGTGCAAACATAAAGTGCAAACTAAAAATGCAAAAACTAAAACTGCAAACATTGAATGCAAGAGTTAACCTTTTGTGGCAATTTCTTCATTATATGCCATAAACATAATCTATGATGTGTTTCGGGCATGACTTTTGGTATAACTGACTTCAGTGCAGCATCTTCGTCTGTCAAGACAATTCTTGGAGCTTTTCCCATACATTTAATGAAAGTTTCCAATAACCAAGTGTAAGACAGTGTATCTTCACCAAAAAGCAACCCAGCTCCAAATGTAACACTGTTCATATGGTTGTCAACCCCGGTGAATGGAGCGAAGACTTGTGTTTGCATTATATAAAACCTAAAATGCAAACAAAAATTGGAAACACACGCTCTTCAAACATGAAATGCAAATACAAATGCAAACAGAGGGTGCAGCAGCTTGTGTTGAAGTAAACATGAAATTATTTTCTTTTGAAGTAAACCTCAATCATCAAATGGGGAGGAATTACATCAGAAAACAGTATCAAGAACGAAAATCAAGCACAATTCTCCCAGCGAGACAATATGATGCCTACAGCCAAATAGAAATAGCTTAAACAAACTACCATAACAGACCAACTCACATTTCAATAAACTCTCAAAGCCATCAGCCACTTCTCGCAAACCATAACATATCACCCATGAACAAAAGTAAACCACTTCTCGCATTTTGTGTTTGCAGTGTCTGTATTTACAACACATGTCGACTAGTGAACTGGTAACTGTATATTGTTTATTATTTTGGATCGCGTTATATTTTCGTATGTCCTGTTCAGTTTCGTTTACTTGTTTGAATTTTAATTTGCAATACAACTTTTCATTTTATGTTTGCATTTTTATGTTTGCATTTTATGTTTGCATTTTGTGTTTGCATTTAATGTAATAAAATAATTTCTTTTTTGGAAATGCCTCACTATGGCATGTTGTTTGAGGTTGCAGTTTGAATAAAAAGATACTGACTTCAGTTCTATTAATTTCTTTTCAGAGCCTTTTGAGTTAGTTGTATTTTATTTGTCAAGGGATTGTTTGGGTTTTGGAGCCTGAAAAACTTGCAAAAGCCACACTGGACAAAGGAATGAAAGAACAGAAAAAGAAAAAGGAAGTCTTTGAGGTTTCTCCAGTCCGAAAATATGTGATGTCTCTGGGGAGTTGAAGTTGAGATTGTTTGATTTTCAGGAATGCGTGGGACATAGATCAGATCAAGGACATGTAATTGAGCTCCTAATTGAAGCCATAGTGGAGCTTAAATAATTTATGTCATACAAACTCGAGCTTTTGAGAATCTATATGTAGACCTTTTAATTAAATAGTAGCATATGCAGTGTTGTTTCTTGGAATATCACTTTCATTTTTTGATTTCGTGCGCGAGAGATTCAGTTGCTGCATAATTAGCTCAACTGTCAATGTAATAAAAAATAACTGTGCATGTTATATGTGCATTTTGTATGTGCATTGCGATATGTGCTTATCGATATGTGCATTTGGATATATGCATTTTGTCTGTGCATTTGTATGTGCAATTTCTACACAATATGCATATTTCATGTTTGCATTTTGTGTTTGCATTTTGTGTGTTGCATTTTGTGTGTTGCATTTTGTGTGTTGCATTTTGTGTGTTGCATTTTGTATTTGCATTGTCTGTATTTTTCTTTGCTCTTCCGAATTCAATGTTTTCATTCTGATTCATATTACAACACATGTGCTTATTTTGGATCGCGTTACATTTTGAACTGATTCATATTCAATGTTTGCATTTATGTTTGCATTTTGTGTTTGCATTTTGTATTTGCATTTTGTATTTGCATTTCATGTTTGAAGAACGTGTATTTGCATTTTATTTTTTATTTTTTTATTTTAAATATTTAAATATTTATTATTTATATTTAGTTCGTTTAATTTTTAATAAACAGTAGTGGTGAACAGTAATGGTGAACGGAATAAAACAGTAATGGTGAACGAACGTGTGTTCCATTTCTTTGCATTTTATGTTTTATGTTACGTGATTGCATTTTATTTTTTATTTTTAAATAATTAAATATTTATTATTTATATTTAATTTGTTTAATTTTCAATAAACAGTAATGGTGAACAGTAATGGTGAACATGGTTGAGTTTGAAAAAAATGGGTGGGAAAAATAATGGTGAAACATGGTTGAGTTTGAAAAAAATGGGTGGGAAAAATAATGGTGAAACATGGTTGAGTTTTAACTTCAAAAAGTGACTAAAATGGGTGGGAACTAAATTCGAGGGTGAATAACTTACCGGAGCTTCAAGGAAAACGGAGGAGAAATGGTGGGTGTGAAATTAGTGGGTGTGAAAATGGTGGGTGTGAAAAAAGATGGGTGGTGAAACGTTGAGGTTGAGCTTCAAGAGATTGTCAAAAATTGGAGGGAACTAAATTCTACAAACTCACATCACAATTAATGAAGAACAAAAACTTACCATCACACATTTAATGTCATACTAAAACTAACACATCACCACATTAAATGCTACACACACTTACATCAACAATTAATGCCAATATTGCCTACAAAACTAATTCCTAACTATGCCAAAATTGCCCTTGGTTACACAATTAATATTAAATAAACCAATCCACGTGTCTTACCCACAATCCATCTCAATACATGATCCAACGGTGATGGAGGGGGTTCCACGGATCCACCAAAAGTGGGGGGTTCCACCGGATACTTTTCCTGTAAACCATTTGCTCTCAAAGGGATATTATGTCCATGGAACCGTCCGGGAACCAAGTAACTATTGAAATTCTATTGATTTGTGTGAAGTGTTGTTTGGTTAATTATTGAGAATTGCTATGCAGGTGACAAGAAGTATTCTCATCTACATGCACTTAACAAAGCAACAGAGAATCTTAAGTTGTTTAAAGCTGACTTGTTGGATTACAATTCTATTTCCGCGGCGGTTGAAGGATGCATTGGTGTTTTTCATGTTGCCAGTCCAGTTCCATCCCCTTCCGAATCAACTGAGGCAAGAAACCTCTAGTTATAAAAACATTTTACACAGATGGAACAACTTGTGACAAGTGAACTTTACATGCATGTATAGATGGAAATAATGGAGGCTGCAGTGAAGGGAACACTCAATGTTTTGAAAGCAAGCAAAGAAGCTAATTTTAAAAGCGTTTTAGTTGTATCTTCTGCATCTGCTTTTCATCTTTAACCCAACATGGCCAAAGGATAAATTAAAAGATGAAACTTGTTGGTCAGACAAAGACTACTGCAGAAATATGGGCAATGCTGTGGTATAACATTGATCCTCCTACATCAATAATCAATTAATGCTCTTTGCGAAGAGTATTTTATATCGAAAAAAATAACTAAAATTCTTATCATGTTGATGTTTCAGGGCTGGTACGCCTTGTCCAAAACTGAGGCAGAACTCGAGGCTGTGGCATATGGAAAGACAAATGATTTGGATGTTATAACCATCTGCCCCACTTTGGTCCTTGGACCATTATTACAGTCGACGATGATTGCAAGTAGTTCTATTCTATATAACATGCTAAAGGGTAAATCTTTGGTCAAGTGTTAATATTTGAAATTAATCGCAATACATTCCTTATGACGTCCAAAGATTGCATGTACCCCAAACTTATATTGTTAAGTTGTAATCTGGAGAAGGTTATGAGAGTGTTGATAATAAATTGCGAATGGTAGCTGATGTTCGAGATTTAGCAGAAGCATTGATCTTGACGTACGAGAGTCGAGAATTCGGAGGCTAATGGACGATACATTTGCACATCATATTCAATCACAATAGGAGATTTGGTTTGCATGCTACAAATCATTTACCCTATGTACAGTTACCCAAAAAGGTAAGCTTTCAACCCTCCCCACCATATGCTTCTTGTATTCTATTATATGTCTAATCCAAAGAAAGATTTTGTTACAAAGTTGTTAACATGGCATGGCCTACAGTTTCAAAGAAGTCGAGTTACCAGCAAAAGCAACTTCAGAGAAATTGCAGAAGCTGGGTTAGAATTTCAGGCCATTAGAAGAAATTCTTGTTGATTCCATCGAGAGCTACAAGCAAGCTGGATTTCTTTAAGTTGTTCCTAAAGAGTTTTTAATGAATAACTCAAATACAAAATTAATTGATAGGAAATTCAAAAACTCGTTATTCATTGAATCAAACTTTAGTATTACTGAAACCTATTTATTTCTATATCAATGAATTTTGTATTTGAATTATTCAGACAAAATTGATTCAGACAATAGTATTATCGAAAACGATTACTAGAAGGTTCGTCAAGCCGCATAATTGATTTTTTTATTATGACTTATCTACACGAGAATAGAATATCATAATTAAAGTTCAAATGAATGGGTGCAGTGTGTAGGGTGTTCAAAATAATACTGAATCGCCAGGGAAAAATCTAAACTATGCATTTTCTTTTATGCAAGTCTACAAAAGAATCAGAATTTTACATTTTACGAATGAGGTACCTTTAATAAGTATTGAAGATAAGAAAAAGGTTTATAATACGTTACAAAATGGTGTTGAAGATGTGACTTTCTTTATGCTTTTTTTGTTGTCATTTCAACTAGAGAATTAGATGATTTCATGTCCAAAATTCTTCAAGCTGCAAAGAAAGCTTCAAAATAGTGTCAAAAGTAAGAAAAATGAATGACAAAAATGGTCAAATGATGACTGATTTTTTGTCATTCTTTGCTCTTATTTTAATACATTTTACTCACGACTATTTAAAATTTTATCCTCTATTCTTGTGACAGAAGGTGATTTAAATAAATTCACTTTGCTTTTTTGGAACCGTCACTTTGGGTAAATATTTTTGGGCCATGGAGAATGAAGAATTAAATCACTCTCCGCGCCAAGAAATGGATTATCTTTCGCAGGAATCTGAAATTTTGTATTTTCGTGACCAAATCTTTGCTTCTAATTGGTGTGAAATGACATCAAATATGTGTTAAAATCTCATCTTGATACATTTATAATGATAATTGTAAGTACTATATTCTGCACCATGATGTGCATCAGTACATATGACAAATGATTTGACAAAACTCAAGTAGAACATTTAACCAAATTCCCTCATATGTAAACATCACTGTTGTTCAAGATAGCCGGCGACAGGATCAGGAACAGAACCCTGAACAAGGACAGAAGGAGACAAAATTAAGAAATCCCTGAAAATCCGCCTACAATAAATATCAGGAACAAATCAACTTTCCATAGTTAAATAATAACATTATGGATGGCATAACAATGACACAATGACGACATGATGACGACATGAGTATTAAAAGTATACTTGAAGAATCAATTAAAAGTAGTGTGAAAACTTTTACTTTTAATTGATTCTTCAAAGTAGTGTGAAAACTTTTACTTTTAATTGATTCTTCAAAGTAGTGTGAAAAAAGTCAAGTCAAAGTTAATTTACATGTGCAACACAAAGATGAGAGATGTCCACGCGCCTCACGCGCGGGAAAATAAAACGAAATTAGGGTTCCGAACTTGGCGGCGGTGGAGAAAGAAGTGTTGGGTATAATTCCGTGTTTGGGTCGAGAAAGTGGGGAAGCTTCGGAGCCTAAAGATGCTGGGCGGTTTGTGGGTGAGCAAGTGGCAGGGAACATTCAGGAAAAAGCTCGGAGCTTTTGGAACAAGAAAATCGAGGAAAATCGATCGGCGAGAGCTGAAAAGAGTGCTACTTTTCACCAGGAGCTTTATGGGGAAGATGAGGTTGAATTTTCGGAGGAGGAGTGGGGTGAGCTGGCGGAGGAGTGGTCGGCCTCGTTGGTGGGGATTTTCTTTGGGACGCAACCCTCCCTAGGTAAAGTGCAAGGGTATGTACGAACTAGGTGGGGGGATGCTTCCGTCGTCACTGCAGCTCAAATGGATAGGAGAATCTTCCTATTCAGGTTTAAGAACGAAGAAGAAAGGGACCGGATTATTGATCTAGGACCTTGGACCTTTGACAATTGGCCAATTGTCTTGAAAATTTGGTCTTCGGATGAGGTGTATTCCTTAGACAGTGTTGAGTCTTTGCCGGTTTGGGTCAGGTTTCCAAGGTTACCTGCTCACTTGCGGAGAATTGATGCCATTAGTAGGATTGCAAGCTTGGTGGGCAGACCCCTGAGGACTGATGGTTATAAAAATGGGAATTCAAAGCTAATGTATGCTAGGATGCTTGTGGAGGTGTTCGCCTCAAGAGAATTGAAACACTTAGTCAGTATTAAAGGTCCAAGAGGGACGAACTATGTGCAGAAAGTGGAGTACGATTGGTTACCTCCGAGATGTAGTCACTGCCAGTCTTTCGGCCACGATGAAAAGAGTTGTAATTAGCCTAGGATGGTCATTGAAGATGTTGATTCGGGGGAGGATCACGTAGTGATTGAACCGCAACAAAGAGATACTGCTGCGGGAATGATCAAACTGATGGAAAGGGAGGTGAGTGAAGGTCAAGGAGATAGCGAGGATGAGAATTTGGTTTCAGTGGTTCCTGACACGCAAGGGTCGACAGATTGCATTGAAGAGTTTCATGACGAGGTTACATCTTTAGCTAGAAAAAAGGATATCCACGTTGAAAGCCCATGTGTGACAAGATTAGTGTGAAGCCAGATTTCATCGAAGTAAGGAAGAAGAAGAAAGGAAAAGGAAAAGGAAAAGGAAAGAAGGGGAAGAAGATTGGGTTGATTGCATCTCAAGACTCGGACTTGAACATGAAGATCAAAAGCATTCCTAGGCGCTCCAAGGGAAATGGTGTTGGAGCAAAACCCACGAATAAGTAATGTCTAGCATTGCTTTTTGGAACATTAGGGGGATTAACCACCCCTCTAAGCAGTTAGAGGTTAGGCATTTTATTTCTAAGAATAAGATTGGGATGATGGGAATTCTTGAAGCTAAAGTCAAAATGGATGATAGTACCAAGGTTTTGCGAGCTTGTGCTCCTGATAATTTATGGAAGTGCTTTTGTTTTGTTGTTGATGATTTACAAAAGAGTAGAATTCTTTTGATGTGGAACGCTAGTGAGTTTTCCGTGGATATTTTGTCTGCTGATGAGCAAGTTATTATTTGTGATACGGTGTGGAATAGTGTGAAGATGAGGATGGCATTTGTTTATGCGTTCAATACTATTAGTGATAGAGAAAGCTTGTGGGATAAGCTGATTTCTTTTGTTAAAAAAGATAAAGTTCCCTGGATAATTGGAGGTGACTTTAATTGTATTCTGAATGCATCTGATAAGATAAATGGGAACCCAGTGAGTAATTCTAACACGCGGGATCTGAGGGAGTTTGTGGAGGAAACTGGAATGTTTGACATCAGGGCCTCTGGGTGTTGGTTTACTTGGTCAGACAAGCGAGATAATGAGACTAGAATTTGGTTTAAGCTGGACAGAATCCTAGTCAACGGAGAGTTAATTAATATTGTTCCCAATGCGGTTGGGCTCTTCACCCAGCCTGGTATTTCGGATCACTCCCCAGGGATTATTAGGTTGGTTGAAAGAAGAAAAAGGAAGAATTAGTTTAGGTTCCAGAGTTTTTGGGTGCAAACTGAAGAGTTTAAAAGTTCATTGAGAAATCATTGGAGGGTTGGTTGTAGAAATTTGTTTCATATTCAGAATAACCTAAAGATGGTTAAAAATGGGTTGAAGGTTGATATGAGAAACTTCTCAGGGGATATGAACAAGAGGGTTGAGCAAGGGCGTAAAGATCTTTTTATGATTCAAGATGGGCTGAGTAAGAACCCGAGGGATTTGTATCTCATCCATGAGGAATCAAAGAGAGTGGAAGAGCTGAGGAAGTTGTTGAGATACCAATTCATATATAACTGCCAGAAAGCTCGTATCAACTGGGCCAAGGAAGGAGATATAAACTCCAAGTACTTCCATAATGTGATTAAAGGGAGAAGATATTCTAATAAAATTGCTTCGGTGAAGATGGAAGATGGTAGAATCTCCTTTGATGAGGAGGTCATCAAGGCTGAATTTGTTAAGTATTTCAAGCACTTGTTCAAGAGTCCTAAGGAGTTCCTAAAGCCAGTTGATGATAGTCTTTTTGTGGAGGGCAGTAGGGTTCGAGACATTGATTGCATTTAGTTAGGAAGAGAGGTGACTTATAATGAGATTTGTTCGGTTATTAAAGATCTGCCTAATTGTAAAGCTGCTGGTCCTGGCGCTTTTAACAGTGAGTTCTTTAAAGGTAGTTGGATCTCGTGCGGGCAGAATATTTATCGAGCAATCTTGCAATTTTTTAAAGACAGTATTATGCCTTTTGGAATAAACGTGGCTTATCTGGCGTTGATCCCAAAAATGCAGCATGCTCGTGAGCCAAGGGAGTTCAGACTGATAAGTTGCTGCAATGTTCTTTATAAGATTATTGCCATGATTCTCGCAAAGAGGCTGAAACAGGTTTTGCCAAATTTGATCGGTAAGTCTCAATCTGCTTTTGTGGCTGATAGACATTAGTAAAGCTTATGATATGGTGAATTGGATATTTTTGAAGTCTGTTATGGAGAAGCTTGGGTTCCCTGCTGTTTTTATTAAATGGGTTATGGCATGTGTTACTACGGCCAGATTCTCGATTCTAATTAATGGTGAGTTAGTGGATTTTTTTGATAGTAGCAGAGGCTTACGACAAGGGGATCCCCTCTCCCCTTTGTTGTTTACAATGGTTATGGAAATTTTGTCTAAAAGACTTAATGGGTTGAGGCTTGACAATGAGTTTCGATGACGAAGTGGGGTTGGTCTACTGGTTAGACACCCACTACCTGTGCCAATAGGTCTCGGGTTCGAGTCATGGGGTAGGAGTGAATTCCGATAATCCCTTTTAAAAAAAACAATGAGTTTCGATATCATCCAAAGTGTAAAAGGGTGGGACTTACGCATCTGATGTTTGCCGATGATTTGTTAATCTTCACTAAAGCTTCAAAGAAGGCAGTGCTCAGTGTGAGGAATGCGTTGGTCGATTTCTCTGAATGGTCAGGCCTTTTAATTAATTTTGGAAAATCAAATATATTCTTTGGTGGAGTTCCGTTGGCTGAGCAGAGAGATATCGCTGCCCTAGTTGGGCTGAGGGTGGGTAGCTTTCCTATAAAGTATTTAGGAGTGCCTCTTCACTCGAGAAGCCTATCTGTTTTGTCTTATAAACCAGTGATTGAGAGAATGTTGGGAAAGATTTTATCTTGGACAGCTAAATGTTTATCATACGCTGGCAGGCTAGTCCTAGTGAAGCATGTTTTATCAACGGTAAGCTCGTATTGGATGAGGACGTTAATCTTTCCAAAAGAGGTGATTAGAAAAGTCAATGCTATTTGTAGAAGCTTCCTATGGTCAGGAAAAAGCTCTTCGAAAAGAAGTTTAGTGAGTTGGAAAGAGGTTTGCAAGGACAAAGAGGAGGGAGGTCTTGGTATCAAGAATTTGATTGTGTTTAACAAGGCCTTAATAGTGTCACAAATCTGGGATATCTACTGTAAAAAGGAAAATATGTGGACTTGGTGGCTTGAAGAGTATTGTTTCAAGGATAGAGATCTTTGGAAAGTGGCTGAAAAGCCTTATATGTCGTGGCCTATTAAGAGACTACTTCAAATGAGGGCTTCTGCTCTCAAGTGTGTTGAGTTTGGGGAGGATGGTAGTATTAATTGGAAAGGATTGTCTCAACAGTACACAGCTAAGGGCACTTATGAGTGCTTAGTGGATCACGGGCAAAATCTGAAGTGGACTAAGGCAGTTTGGAACTTTCTATCGCATCCAAAGCATAGCTTCTGCACCTGGTTGGCTATTAAGGGTAAGCTTCCCACAAAGAAATGGGTCCAAGGCAGGGGTGAAGAGGTGGGTTGCTGCTGGTGCGACGATGTGCAAGGAAATAGCAATCACCATTATTTCATATGCCCTCGTATGAAGATTATTGAGAAAAGCTTGAGTAATATTGGAGTATCTGGTTCCTTTGGATGTTGGGAGGACCTTGTAGCGTGGGTCGTGAGACACAAATGGAGGAGTCGAGCTGAAAGGATCGCCACTTACTTCACCATCAATGCTGCGACTTATGAAGGATGAAGTAGTAGAAATAAGAAGATTTTTCAAGGTAAGGATACTGATGAAATCCAAGTGGTGGCAAGGGTGCATAAACTTCTGATGATGAAGATGGTGTGTACAAAGAACAAGGAAGACTGGACACCTATTATGAACAATATAAGGATCTATACAGGGGTTTAATGATGTTTGGTTGTGTAATGTTTTGAGTTTTTCTCGGTTGTCTCTAGTTTTGAGTGATGCTTTTAGTTTTTATTGCTTGGTGCCTGCTTCTTGGGTGGTGCGTGTGTGCATAGATTGATTTGGTCTGTTTGTTTTGGTGATTGGTCTTGTTGAGTTTTGGTCGGTGTCCTGTAATCCTCTCTTTGTTTGAATACACACTTTCATTCAAAAAAGTAGTGTGAAAAAGAGATTCAAAGGGAGACATTCTATACATTCAGAGTAGCAGAGAAAAAGGTTGGAAAAACCCAATAGAGGGAAAAAAGCTTCATTCTACACAAAGTGATGAACTCAAAAAAGCTTATCAATATCGGTGCTTAAAGTCTGTTTGAGAGGGAGACGCTAAACAGAGTTTTAAATACAGTCTCAAGAACGACTAGAACTGAAGAGCTGGTCGAGTGGAAATTAGAGGAGGTATCTCTGGAGTGGCAGAGATGGAGTCTGTTGCGCTTATTCACTTAGAACATGTTCTAGTGGTAGTTCAGAGAAGGAGTCTCCTTTAATTCTGTAATCGGTTCTAACAATAGTGAATTTGTTTCCACTGGGCTTGGAGGATAAGCCCCTTGATTAGGCTCATATTGAGCTGAACTGGGTTACAAAATTTTCGTCAGATTTACTTTCTGTTTGAGTTTTTACATTTCAGGTCAAACACCACCTTGAACAAGTCTTAACACAGAAATCAATTAACCACATAGAGCAGTCAATTTCAATTGGTATCAAAGCCGGAACTCGACATATAGAGTGAAAAGATCCGTGTTCAGACAGCTCCAGTAAGAATGATAAACATCAGAGACGCTCACGTTTGTTTTCATGTCTTAGATAACGCAAAACAAACCAATCAGAAGACTCACATGAGGACTCAAATCAAGTCTCTAGCTGAACATAGATAGAGGAATGAGAATGTTAATAAAATACAGTGTCACGAATGTGAAGGCTATGGACACATAGGGAGTGTCCTACGTATATGAAGAAGCAGAAAAAGTCATTTGTGGTCAGTCTTAGTGATTCCGAGACAGAAGAATCAGAAGGTGAGGAGTCAGTTGGAGGTGTGACCTTGACTGCAGAAGTCATCAAGAACAACCCACAGAGTGAAGCAGAACACTTAAGCGACTCAGACAGTGATTCAGAAACTACTGAACAGGATATGGTAGAAATGTGTAAGGAATTGTACTCCAAATGGGAAGAAGTGATTGTCAAGAAATTTAAGCTTAAGAAAGAGAAAATGTATCTCTAGACCAAGAATGATGATTTGACCAAATGAATACAATCGACAACCGATGAACTTATTGCTGCTCAATCAGAGCTAGTCCGTCTGAACAAATACTTTGGCAGATGAACAGTGGCACTAATCGACATGATATGATAATTCCTGCTCAGAGAACTAAGAGAGGACATCTAGAGATTGGATGTGAAACACTTGATATTGTGAAGGACAATCCAGAAGCTCTAAAGTCAACTTTGTCAAAGCATCAAGTGACATGGATGAATATGAAATGGCGATGAAGGAAATCTTGCACAAAGCATCGATCAGAACATGCTCCTTCTGCAACAAGAAAGGACATTGTCAGACAAGATGTAAGTTGTTCAGATCCAAGTATCGAGTGGCTAAGACCATTGATGAATCTGTGGCTCTGATATCCAACCCTTCATAGCGGTCCTGGGTCATGAGACGTATAAGATCGCGGGTTAAGTGATCTGTGGCTCTGGTACCCATATACCATTGACTGTTTCTAGAGCCAGATTGATCCACAATATTAGCCATGCGGATATCCTCTGGATGATAAGATTCATTAAATCGGTTATCATGGTCGTACACCCGACAAATCTAGCAGCCCGGACAAAATCGGCCACCGCTGTTGCGCCCGTGACCTCCATTACTCCGTACTTGGGGGTGACCAGAAAAGCCCTGATTTGAGTTTTCTTGAAAGCCGGCGCGAGTATGATGGACTCCTCTGTCACCCCGATTTTTTTCGTGGTGAGAAGATCGAGTATTGGAGGAGTAATTTTGACGAGCGGTCGAGTTTGCGATGGAAGACCAGTCATCGGATTGATGGTGATTTTCCTTCAATACTTCGTAAGAAAGCAGATATGCATAGAAGTCTGTAATCGAGGTTGACTTGTTTGTTATTGTCAATTAAGCAGCTAGTGGGCTGAAAGTTGGGCCTAGCCCACCAAGGATGTAGTCAATCAGTTCATCTGAGGAGAGGGGATTTTCGACAGCGGCGAGCATATCGGCAAGACTTTTCATCTTACGAAAGTATTCGGAGGCAGACATGTCTTTTTTCTTCAGCGTTTGGAGATGGAGTCGCGTATGGCAATTCATAGAGCGATTTTGTGCCGCAAATATGTTTATAATTATGACATTTTGTCAAATATGTTTATAAAAAGTCACATCCTTGATAATAAGTCACTGGCATTTTGTCAAATAGCAATATGTGACATGCCTTAAGATTTTGACATATTTGACAAAATGTCATAATTATAAACATACCAATATGTGACATGCTATTTTATGATTTTTGCTTGATGATATATGATGATTGACTTTTTCATTCCATATCCACCAAATGAACTTTATTTACAAATGAAAAAAAACTTACTGAAAACTTTCAGCAAAAGGCTAAGCAAATTCAAGAAAGAGAAGCGATCAGATATCTTCAATCAATCTTGCAATTTAGTATTGTCATTGTTGTCTTCGGGTCGCCATTTCCTTAACGAAAGACATCAAGTAAGTTAATCAGAAGTATGAGAAAGCTTTGGAAAGTTATAGTTGCTGAACAAAAAACAATAAGTTAAAAGGAATTCGGATTACTCATCAATTTTAAGTTAAACAAAACATGGCAATTTCCAAAACTAAGCAGTCATCAATTCGGATTGATCCTCATGATGCCACCTGATAGGCAATTAGACATTTCAAAGAGGGTCAGTAAGCTATCATCGATTGATAAAAAAATGAAAATCTACAATAGGATTCAAACCAAAACTGTTTGAAAGTATGCTAGACAATTAAAAGAACCGGATTGAATTTACACAGAAATCAAGATAATAATGAAAGTACCAAATCTGAATGATAGTATTAATTAAATGTAGAAAAGATGATAGTATCGGTAGGCGGTTAAATCCAGTCAGCGGTTAATTCCGTGTAATTGGAATGCTAGTTTCCAGCCGGCGATTAATTCCGTGGCAGTTAATTGGCGCGGTTAACATGCGACACCACCAGAGAGACGTCGGCTAACTGAAATGCAGGAATAAACAAAGACGGTGATACATTTTAAATTGAAAGATGAAAACAAAACAAACGACAAAAGCTTTAAGGATTGGATGTTTGTTACCATTAAACGACTCAGTTCATGGGATAGTTTTTGAATCGGAAGTTTGATTGACTCAATTCTTACCAAATATTTGGAGTGGTTGGATTGAGAGAATTGCATATTGGAAAGTCACCAATCTATGCGATTGCAAAGATTTAGTCTGACTTTGCTAATTGCTAAAGCCATCAGAGAACGACAGTTATGTTGTTGTTGGTAGCCAAACCCTAATCCAAAAAATCATCTACTCGACATCCAATTTCATTCAATTACTTCTCAATTATCTATGGCTCGAGGTTGATCGGAAAGAGATAAATGAAACAGGAATGGAGTGAAGCAGAAGAGATTAGATCCGTTCGGGTTTCTCTGTTTGATGAGATCCGAAACGGAAAGACGTGAAAAGAGGATGAGATAATATCACTCCTTTATTTTCAACAATATGACGTTTTTGTCCCTTAAATATATGTTTATTTTTACTTCAATTTTATTTATTAAAGGGTATTTTTGGATTGGGAAATGTGGCTTCAAAAACCGTTAATAGAGGAGTTTGTGTTTTAAATATAGTAGAGATACATTGTATGAGCATTTGCCTGATTTGCATCTAGCCTATTGTGAGCTATTCTATCTTCGGTAATCAACAAAATTGACATGCTGACTTGCATTCAAAAAGACACATGGTTTGAAAATGCGTGTCCCGAAAATCTATTATACATAATATTATAATTATAGGTTAATTAAAATTTGTAAATATTTGTACTCATACAAACTCTAAAAGATTATTATAAATGACAAATCATATTTGTTTTATTTTTTAAAACTTGCATTGATTCAAAGATTTATTTAAAATCATTTGAACTTAATATTAATCGACAATTTAACATAAATTAAGGTTTTTTTAAAATCACTCGCTCAATACATCAATTTAAAAAAAATCACCCCATAAATATTTTTATATTAATCACCCCTAATTTTTTTTGCAATCAAACTGTGTCACAATCACTATTTTTGACAAATTTTCTGTCAAGACAGTAGTTGACTGCGTTGATCAATGAAAAATCAACTAATTACGCGATTATCACGTTATTTTATCATCTTTTCAAACTTATTTCTCAGTATGTTAGAGCATTTTGTACCAACAAGCAACCTCAGGTGATGTAGGAAGCTCTGAGAAGATGATAAATTATGAAGAAACAATGTTGTTTATTGTTAAGGGTAAATTACAGAAAACCACCCGTTGAATACCGATAATTACAGAAAACCATCCCTTAAACACCAATTTACAGTAAACCACCCGCATAAACTACTCCGTTAACAATTTACCACCTTAACACTGTTCCGTTACATGAATCATTAAAAAAAATTAAAAAAAATTAAAAAAAATTAAAAAAAATTAAAAAAAATTAAAAAAAATTAAAAAAATTAAAAAAAATTAAAAAAAATTAAAAAATTAAAAAAAATTAAAAAAATTAAAAAAATTAAAAAAATAAAAAAAATTAAAAAAAATTAAAAAAAATTAAAAAAAATTAAAAAAAATTAAAAAAAATTAAAAAAATTAAAAAAATTAAAAAAAATTAAAAAAATTAAAAAAATTAAAAAAAATTAAAAAAATTAAAAAATTAAAAAAATTAAAAAAAATTAAAAAATTTAAAAAAATTTAAAAAAATTTAAAAAAATTTAAAAAAATTTAAAAAATTTAAAAAATTTAAAAATTTAAAAAATTTAAAAAATTAAAAAAAAATTAAAAAAATTAAAAAAATTAAAAAAATTAACAAAAATTAAAATATATTTCATGAAATGTAATTTGTTATTTTGTGGTTCAAACTTTAAATTTGTTATATCCTGAAATAGTGTATTATGGTTCATGAACTTTAAATTTGTTATATCCTGAAATAATATTTAATAACAGTAGTTCATGAAATAATGTAATATATTTCATGAAATGTAATTTGTTATTTTGTGAATCAAAATATTTGAAGATCAATCGAAAATAAAATTTATATTGTTAAATTATAAAGAAGATTTTTTTTCTAAGTATAATATTATTATTAAAATTATAAGTCAATAGAGTATAGGGTTTTGGAGGTTTTGGAGCGCGAGCGGATCAGCTGATCAAGATGGTAGCGGCGAGATGGACAGAGGCCAAAGGTATGGAATTTCCTGCAGCTTTCTCTATTTTGAGTACAACTAGATATTCGTTTGTCTCACAGAAGGCTTTGGCGGACGGATTTCTACTATGAAATGAGTACAACTAGATATTCGTTTGTCTATTGCTTTTTATTTATTTCATGTACTCATATGTAATTTAATTTTCTTTAATTTTCTTTATTTTTTTAATTTTTTTAATTTTTTTAATTTTTTTAATTTTTTTAATTTTTTTAATTTTTTTAATTTTTTTAATTTTTTTAATTTTTTTAATTTTTTTAATTTTTTTAATTTTTTTAATTTTTTTAATTTTTTTAATTTTTTTTATTTTTTTAATTTTTTTAATTTTTTTAATTTTTTTAATTTTTTTTTTTTTTTTAATTTTTTTAATTTTTTTAATTTTTTTAATTTTTTTAATTTTTTTAATTTTTTTAATTTTTTTAATTTTTTTAAATTTTTTAGTTTTTTTAGTTTTTTTAGTTTTTTTAATGTTTTTAAATTTTTTTAGTTTTTTTTAAATTTTTAAATTTTTTTAAATTTTTTTTAAATTTTTTTTAAATTTTTTTAAATTTTTTTAATTTTTTTTAATTTTTTTAAATTTTTTCTAACGGTAACGGCAAGAGGTGGCGAAATGCTAACGGAGCTATTTATAGAGGTGGTTTTTTGTAAATACGTTTTTGAGGGGTGGTTTTCTGCAATTTACCCTATTGTTAATTCAAGTAGGCGATGATGTTATAGATGGATAAATTTAGTAATGATGTTAAGAGAAAAGTTCCGGGCATGATATTGCATATTTTCACAAGTCAATGACGTCAACCACTGTCTTAGTGGAAAACTGATAGAGATTGTGACTATGTTATACTATTTGATTGGTTGGAACTGAATAGATGGGTGATTATTTTTAAAGACAAATGCAGAAACTATTATTATAATATAATATTTTGCAGAAAACAAACATTATAACAACCAATTACGAAATGACTCTATTATAATTGCTTTGTTATCAATAAATCACCATTGTCATAACTCCGCTAGAAATTGCAAATCACGCACCATACGATTTGTGGGTAAATAATTTTAATACTGACAATTACAGAAAAACACTATTATAATATCCAACTTTGCAAAAAACCATCATTTTAAAATTTAATTACAAAATGACTATATTATATTAGTTTTGTTATCAAAAAACATCATCTGAATATAGAAGTAACCATAAACAATGTTGTTAAGGCTACGATTGTGGCTATGTTTGATGAGCAATTCAAAATATCTCTTGCTAAGAAATTAGGTTCACTAATATATGATACACTAGACATGAAACCTGACATAAGTATATTTGCATCCACAAATGTGGTTGAAGTCTTTATCTTTTGCATAACTTTGAACCTTAAAAAACAATGCAGTAAATCAACTAAAGTTTAAAAGAAGCGTATAATAAATCATAGTTCATAAGGATAAGACATACCAAAGCTTACTGGTTTGTGAAGTGGGTAGTTGATAGCCATTACGCGATAATAATAAGCTCTCGAACATGAATTTTATTTTTAGCATTATTTCTTCATTGAAATTCATCAAGTTTAAATTGAAGAATCATGTAGCTAGTAAATATTTATGAAAGAGTTATTACCACGGAAGTCTTTAATCTAACACGAAAGGTCATCTAATAGTCATTTCACAATTAGTTATTATTATGGTAGTTTTTTGCAAAATTGAGATTATAATGGTGATTTTTTACAAAATTGGAATTATAATGATGGTTTTCTGCAATTAATTTAATTAAAAAAATAATATTTGAAACCACATAAATACGCTTTTAAAGGTTGTTTTAACGGAACAGTGACAATAGTGGTTTTTTGCTATCGGAGCTATTATAATAAAAGCATTTCGTAATTAGTTATTACGGTGGTGGTTTTCTGCGAAACAATTTATTATAATAGTGATTTTCTGCAATTGATCCTTAATTTTAAAAATAACTTGAAGAACTGATTTTCGGCAAAACACCCTCATAAATTAATATCATCTCTTAAGTCCTCTTCAAAACTTTTATTTGTACAAATTCCGCAGTCTTTATCGATTTCATCTAAGTGGGTGGCTGCAAAAAAAAATTATGAATGGTACCTGTCGAAAATAAAGTGTTCAATCTCTTGCGCTAGCGGCTGAAAGTTAGTGACAAAAACGTATAATAGAAGAGTGGTTTCGGGAGAAGATGAATTTATGAATGAACGGGGAAAAATAAGTGTTTTCTTGATAGTATGAGACATTCGAACCTTTCTGAAATCCAAAACTTAGTTTTAAAATCAACAAACCCATACAAGCCCTGTTTAATAAATTCCTCTGTATTTTCTGATATGTTTTTAATATACACTTTTAAGGTAATCCCAAAATATACATGTTTTAAGGCATTCCCTACATGTTTTAAGGCATTCCTAAAAAAATATTAAAATGGTTGTTGTTGGGGCCTTCTTTGTCAGGATCTAATGCAGTAAAAGTTATTTGATGCGAATCAAAACTACATATTTTGATAAAGAGTTTTGAAAAAAACTATATAGAATTATAGGAAAAAATGTTAGTATAACGCCGTTTTGGTACTCATATTAAATAACAGCGGAACACTGAATTCGAATCCTATGTCACTATTGCACCACTTAGTCCTACGTTCGCCTGTGTGAGGATAGAAATTTTGCCAGGTCTCCACTTCAATGTGATATAGGAAGGACATGTATCTTATAGTTGCTCTTATAATTTGATGAAGTTACTAGAAAAGAAAACCAAAATTAAACTGGAACTAGCAAAAGAGAGCACTTTTTTCTGACTCTTCAGTATTTCCAAAAACAATGCACCTGATTGCAGAACAATTTTGACAAGATGCATTCTCATTAACAAAATCGGGCTTCAATGATCTTTTAGTTGGAAGACGTGTTAAATGGCTATGACGAAGTTTGTATCTGTTGTAGGCAGACAATGTGGTTGTTCTTTATCATTTGTCAAATGAATTTGAAAGAAGCAACGGCCTGCGTGAAAAAAGTCAGACTCTTTTGAGCAAGCAATACACTTTGGTGAACATATGGTAATGAAAATATACAATTTATGGAGAACAGTAGCTAAATATCACCCTATCGAAGGTTAAGCTAGCGGTAAGGTAAACATGGTTTTGACACACTAACCTTCCGAATGTCAGAGCCAAACTTGTCAGACTCTTCCTCAATAAACTGTGGCATATGGGACAAGATTTTTAAGAATGACATTTTAATTTACATGAATAGTAAGCTGCATATTCTTTATTAATAATCACCTGCCCGGTGATGGTATATAGTCTGTTGTACCACCCATTGGAGGCCATACCAATTGCCGAGTATATATGCTTCTCACTATCCCCTGGATTCTTCAGTGAATACTCGATGTAATAAAATCCTGATCAGTAAAAACAAAGGCGAACTCTGAAAATGTTAAAATGAATAGCTTGGTCAAATATGAATGCCTGGAATGAGCAATAAATACAATGCTTTACCTTTTGAAGATTTACAACTAATGAGTTTAGCAGTGACACCTGGCGGCCTTTGCCAACTTCTGTCCAACCCACTAACCTGTTCAACAAAGAGTTTGATGCATTAAGCATAAAGCTATACGGAATGCAGTTACAATCAGAAGAGTTAAAAGTAAACCAGTTTAAGAATCACACCAATGTCTCAGCGAATTCATCAACTTTGCCAAAAGATTCCAGTTTTGTAAAATCAGCACCAAGGCCAGTGATAACCACGCTGACTGAGTAATACCATACAAGGAATAGAATAAAAGCTCATCACAATCATGAATAGAATACTAACTGACGCAATGGGTTTTATACATACTGTTAGATGCAGATGTTTCTTGAGGGTAGAAAGCAGTAACGGACTTGAAGCCGTTAGGTTCTCCTGCACCTACCAGCCAATCTGCATCGACAATAAATTCATTGATTTCCATCCCGATCATTCATTCACATTACGTTTTGAAAAAAGAGGTATACCATTGGGGAATGAAATCTGGAACTTGTTAACTTCGTCCGTGTAAACCTTAACATCCTCGGCAGCCACTGCAATCGTAAGCTACTAAATCATCAAAGGCTTAAAACAGAAAAAATGCAAATGCTGGATTAATTACCTGCCAGAGCACCAGAAGAAAGCATAGCTGGAAATGTCAATAGTGCATGGAGCATCACATCCCTTCTCTGGTGCGAACCCCATTTCGCTTGCAAACTAAAAGTATAATTACCAGTTTCATAAATCACAATAGAAGCAAACTGAAGAAGAAAGATTGGATGCAGAACCTTTGCGGCGGTGGTGGTCGATCCTCTGTGCTGCACTGAATGAATTGCTTGCGTTGGTTGCCTGGATTATGAAAAGAAAATGCATTGAAAATTTGCCAAGATGCAATAATCAATTATATTGGAAAATGGTGGATGATTGAACCTGGCGGTGTGGAACGGCGAGAACGAGTGGAAGTGATGAAGTGAAGGGACGAGACGGAAGCCATTCTTTAATTATCTCTAGTTATTAATTTTTCCTCTATTTATACTGATCCAATTCCAAAGAGAATTTTTGTGTTTAATTTATTTAATTTTACAATACTTTTTTTGGCAAATGATGCGTCACTGTGTCATTACAATGAGGCAGCAGAGTTGACTTGGTCAACAAAAATTGGCACTGTTACAATGCAGTCTTAGGGCGTTGCCGTCATCCTTCGCAACCACAACGACCTATCCAGTTTATGCGCCATAATACCTAGCGACTCTTGGTTTGGCTGTGTTGGTTAGGCATCACTTTTCTTAGTTCTACTGCTTCTGGAGTCGTGTTACAACGTCATCGTTCACCGGCGATTGGTTTACTCTATCTCGTAGTGCGATTGGTCTTCCTTCGTTTGTGTATCAACAACTCAGTGCTTTTCCTTTGGTCAACTTGTGGGGCGATCTACACGGCTTCGGCCATCTAATTGTGAAAGGTTCTCAACTTATTAGGTTTTGCATCTAGCTTTCCGTCCTCCATTTGAATTTTTATGAAATAATACTTTTTTGATATTTTGAATTCTTTTATGTTGGTTTTCTCAGAGTGCATCACATGATATGCTACTTTATGTTAATCCTTGTCTACTGTGTTTATGTTGTGCCGTAAAATTTGAGCTTATAGTGTGAGCTTGCTGCTTGTAGTATTCGTCTAGGGAGTTGATTGTAATTATGCAGTGTAGAGCTGTTGAGGATGTGAAAACATATGGTGGTGTTTGATTAATTGCTAAGCAGATTTTTTATTGCAGGTCTTGTATGCTGTTGTGGTTGCGTTGTGGCGTATTCAGATGATCTATGTTACTTGATCGATGAATTACTAACTAATTTGAGTTTGACTATGTTTATATTTCAGTTAATATCACAGGTAATGGATGTAGCACATTGTTATCTTGATGGGAATGCTGATGCTGTGGAATTCTGTCCACATGAACCATTCCATCATGTTCTTGCTGTTTCAACTTATAACTTGCAAGAAGATGAGAAACCCAGTCGGATAGGAAGTCTGTCACTCTTCAATGTTGAAGCTGGGCAAGAGCGAATGGAGTTGGTAAACAAGCTGACCACTTCTGGGATTTTTGACATTAAGTGGAATCCTGCTGGAAGTGGTTCTCAGCCATTGCTTGGTCAAGCTGATGCAGATGGATACCTGCGGGTTTACAAACTTGAAGGCGACCCAGAAGGTGAGTCTAGCTCAATGAGTATGTTGGTTCTTGTTCTGATTAAATTTAAGCATGAAGTATATGTATAAGTTTAGAAGTGAGGTACTGAAGAAGGCCCATGTTTTTAATAGATATTATAGAGCTAGTGCATCATGACAAATTGATTAGATAGTTGGTAAAACAACAATCGAATGTTTTAGAGTTTCAGAGTACAAAATAATGTTTAGCTATTTTGGGACATTTTATCTAGATATTTTTGTTGAATTAATGGCCATAATTCTATCATTTCAATCAATAATATTACTGACATTATCTATGTCCATTAAAACTTGTTTTGAAGTGTCCTATTGTGAATGCAATGAAATATGCCAACTTAAGATTAGCAGTCCACACCTTAATGACTCTTACACTTTCACTAGCACTGCTACAGCTTGCCTATGAAAGAAATTTGGTAAAGTGCGTTACCACTTTTCTTCCATTGTGAAATATTTTGTTGATGAGTTTCATTGCATCATTTGGCTTTCAAGCAGGAACAAATCTTAGAGAGGTCGCCGATGTAAAGGTTAATCCTTCCATGTGCCTATACCTTGATTGGAATCTATCAGCCACATCTGTTACTCTTGGATTATCAGATGGTTCAGCATCATTAGTATCCATGACTGAATCTGGACTGACTGTGAATCAACTTTGGAAAGCACATCAGTTTGAGGTATGGACGAGCTCATTTGACTGTCATGTACCAAACCTTGTGTATACAGGCTCAGACGATTGTAAATTCTGCGGTTGGGATTTGCGTGATGGTACTTCAAAAGCAGTGTTCCAAAACACCAAGACTCATTCAGCAGGTGTTTGCTGCATTGTGAAAAATCCTACTGATGCCACCAATCTACTCACAGGTTCTTATGATGAATATCTTAGGGAATGGGACATTAGATTGCTCTCAAAACCGGTATATGAAAAAACTTTATGCTTGGGTGGGGGCGTCTGGAGAATTAAGTACCATCCATCTATTCCTGGTTTGGTTTTGACGGCATGTATGCATAACGGATTTGCCATTGTGGATACCAATGCGAGCCAGTTTAAGATCACTGAAAGCTACACGAAGCACGAATCACTTGCTTATGGAGCAGACTGGCAGCGAACAAAGATTAGCAATAATAGTGCAGATTTCACCAATGTGGTCGCTACTTGCTCTTTTTATGACAGACTCGTTCGAGTCTGGAAGCCAGCAGCAGCTAAAGTTGCGCTTAACATGGAACCATAGACTCATCACCCGAACTAAACATAGTTATTCTTTCACAACCCTGAGTCAGATGGAGGTTTATTTCACAACTCGCTTTGATTTCTTTGAATTCAGTGCATGACATGAACAGATACTTTTATTAAATAATTTCATCTGCTCATTTCATTTTCAATAAAAATTACCTTTTAAAAGTTACTGACTAACTGTGGCTGCTTTAATTGTGAATGCAAAACTCCAACAAAACGGTAGAATGTTGTTCTGAATGTCAATTTTGAAGTGCTTCTGAGTTCTTATTTGTGCCTTGCTGAACTTCTTTGTCCTTTGCATCCTGCTGATTTTTATATTGCTGGATCCTTTTGTGTGGAACTATTGACTCGGGCTATTTCATGTTACTTGTTGAAACAGTTTGATTCAGCTCACACATGACTCGGTTGATCTTTGGTTTCCTTCAGGTAAACCTTCATTGGTGCTTCGTTTGAGTTGTTTCCAAGAACTATATTGTGTGCAGCAGTTTAGATCTCTATGTTGTGCGCTGCATCTCTCATTCCCTTTCAAGGTTAGGTTGTGTTAAACGCTGGCGGTCCCCTGGTCTTCACCTTTTTTATGGGTTGCTGATTAATGGCTTTTCTTTTTACAATTCTTGACTGTCGCTGTGGATTCGTTAGGCTCGAGGCAGGGGTTTGAGTGTACTTTGTTGCTTTGGGCGCTGAGTTTTTGTTGCGTTTTTTGTTTACTGCATCGGACAGAGATGACCCATAATTGCCCCCTGGTTCGGTTTTGTAAAGTCCTAGGTTCATTGCCGGTACCTCCTTTGTTTGTTTTTTACTGTTATGCTTGTGCTTGAGTTAAAGGCTCGCAGGAGCCTGCTGGGTCTTGAATCATATTTTGCCAGAGCTTTCAATTATTTTCTCTTGTTTGAATCGTTCTTTTATGTTATCTCTTGTTTTGTGAAGTCTTAGGTTCATTGCTGGTACCTTTATTGATTGTTTACTGTTACGCTTTTAGTTGAGTTAAAGGCTTGCGGGACTTGCTGGATTTGAATCATATTTTGCCATAGCTTTCTTTTTTGAGTGTGAAAGCAAGGTGTAGGCCTTGTTGCAACGAGTTGATATTGGTTGCTCGTCCTTGGTGAGTGCTACGAGTCATTTTTTTGAGCGTTGCCAAACTGCCAAGTATTTTCTATTGTTTGCAGATTCAAACTGACTGTTGCAGAAGCGAAGGTTTGTCTGTCGATTCTGTTTTGCAGCGTTCTCTATTGATCCCTTTGTAGTAATTGTACTTGATTATCGTCTCTTTTGTTCAGTCTTCTTTTAGCTGTGAAGTTGATTCATTGAGCTATGTTAACCCTTTTCACTGGTGCTTTTGATTTTGCCAGCATCACAGCTTGCTGGTGTTCCCTTTTTTGTTGCTACGACAGAATGTACCAGTCTGGCAGCACGCCTCTTGAATAGTTGCTGAATTCTGTCCTTCGAATTGTTGCTGAGTTTTGTGGTACTTTTTATTGCCGTAGCTTTGTGTTTTACGCATGAATGTTTGCTCTGGAATACTCTTTTTAGTGCTTTCCAACTCATGCTTGCCTTTGCTCTGCTGATTTTCTTTAACACATTATTCTTTTGTAGCTGATTAAGGACATCCCTTCTCATACCCTTGCACTTTTTTTATTATTGATAGGTTGGTTTAGGGTTGGTTGTGCGACTGGACTTGCTCTCTGCAAGTGTAAGCATTTTTTTTGTATTTTTGATTTGTCTCCTTTGATGTAACAAAGGTGCATTTTAAAGATTCTCACGATGACTGACTACATCTTTGCTTCTTGACAGCTCTAATAACAAAAGGGACTAGCGTGAAGCACGAGTCTTGACAAATTGTTTTAGGGTAGTAAATAATTACTAATCCTAATCATGTATTGTTCAAACAGATTTTTAATTCATTGGAGATCTAGGGTCGAATCACAAGAATGTTTATATTACGTATTTTATCTAGTATTACCTATGCTAGTTTATGATAAAAGACATCTAGTATAAAAATATTGTGCATTCTAAATTCAATTGTCGCTCATTCTCAAAAATGTAGGTGATACATTAGGGATGCAATTTTCAAACTCTGTTGAATCGCATAACGCAATTGTCGCTCTCAGGCATAAAATTTTTTGAATCTCACACACCCTAAGTTCAACTTTCATCCCATCCTTACGGATTCAAAAATTCAAAATATGTCAATTAAAGAATGTAATGAAACTTATCAAACATGAACTTTATTATGCGAAGTAGAATTATGTATCATGTAGTCAATCAAGCCTTGGAGATCCATAAAGATTCCCACTACTGTAATCACTATAAAAAATTAATAACATGATAAGAATGGAAATTCGATACGGATGCAAAGGGTTGTGAAGGGGAAGAGAGTGAGTCACATGGATGCCTTATTTTATCCCTAATTGAAAAAAATTCCTCTTCTCAGAATTTGAAAATCTGTCCTCTTAAGATGCTTCGCTCCAAACTCAAGTTGAAGATGATCGTGGTGGATCGATAAGTGCAAACAATTTGTCAATTTATAAAGTTACATGTGGGGATGTAAAGAAAATAAGGCGTGAATATATTGTGATGTTGATGATTTCAGAATGGAACACTAAGGAAAACATTTTGAGCGCGTTGGATAAATACTTGTGTTTGTAGGTGTAGTTTTTGAAATTTAATATTCAAATCATACTTTGATGATAAACCGAAAAAGACAGATCTGAGATATGATTGTCTTGAGGGCGTACAAGTATTTCAAGTATCCTAATTTAGTGTTTCAAAAACCTACAATAATCTACGCGATACAAGCTTTGTGAGGATATAAGGTTGCATTCTGATTCCCAATGAGTTGACCGGAATCTGAGTTTATAGTTGGGCATATTGTTTGCCAGAAAAATCTGTTATTTGTGGACTGATATTGTAACCTTAATAAATAATATTTTAAGTGTCAGAATTGAGTGGTTTGAAATTGCATCATATTTCAATCAAAATAAACTTTGTAATGCTATGAATATCCTGAGTTGATTCGTGAACAGTGATTTTATATTATTTTTCAAAGATAGCTGCAGTGTATTAGAATATATTTGAACAGTTTATGCAGTAAGTTTTATAGGCTTATATTTATATGATCTGATGTACGAATTGTGATTTTTAAAATGCTAAAATGTTCTACTCTGAATAAGCTTTCTGAAAAGATATATCAGGTTCACTGGTTCATTACGAGTAGAAAGATATTAGGTTGTATAGTTTGGTCTTAAATGAAAAGAAGAATCTGCATAAAGTTGATTATTGATATGATATGATGTTTGGTTGTGAAGTTGTAATGTTTTGCAAAGGTGTGATTTGCAATCTAGTTTCATATTTATTATATGTGATCTTTGAAGGATTTCACATCATTTAGAGCTTGAAAATTTTATGACGTGATATATACCCACTGTAGTTGTTCCTTCTTAGTGACGTTGTATTATGTTTGGTAATGTTTTCTTGAAACCTCACACCATTCCTTGTATCACAGACAAGAGTATCCGATAAAGCTAGTCTTTGTTGCATTCATACATTTATTTGAAGTAACGTAATTCCGGAGGGTCGAAATCTACTAGTATTTTAGTTGCTCTAGGGGAGGGTAAACTCGTCCAGTTGCTCATAGTGGGTAAAACACGGTGTCCTGGGACCACATGCAAGCTAGATAGTAGCACGACCCAAATTAAGGATCGAGACCGGCGCTCAACAAATATTCTAAGCTAGCCTCTTATTCAATAATTAATAAAATATTCTAAACAGTGGAAATTTAATAAAACTAAGGAAATTGTAATAATATCAAGTACAACGGAGCGTCTAGAAAGAAATAATTGAAGTAAAATACTGAAACTAGTGGACGCTAGCTGGATGGCACCATACTGGAAATAAATGACTCGGTAGCGTAGACAGCTAATGTCACCCTCAACCACTGGCTCACTTATCTGAAAATAGCGTGGAATAATAACGGATGAGTCAAATTGACTCAGTAAATAAATAACATGTTCATTAACGTATTCGTATAATTTACCAATTTCATATTTATGTTTCATATTCTTTGCTTATAAGTATGCATGTATGCATGAGTGTATGAATGCACCAGATGTACCAGATATAACCAGATATACTTTACAGTCGTCACTGCTGGTCCGGACCCTAGATATACAATTGCGGCTCAACCGTTCTTTTCATCCTATCCATGCTCATGTCGTGAATGCAATGATGCATAAATTTTATAAATAACAATAGTTAGATATTTCATATATCATATATACGTCAACATAAGTAGTCATCTTTAACAGATGACAAAGGGGATTTATATTTTTTCGTACTCCGTTACTATCCACATAAATATATATAATATAATTAAAACATGCTATTTACTCACTCTTATAATTCCAATGGTCACCATGTGCACCACAAGCCCATTCTATCCCTTTTGACTCACAAGAGTCGCACAACGAAAATTCATCGTCATTATATGTGCATAATTGACGAGCACGTCGTTGAGTGCTGCAAATTTATCCCGACTCTCCTACTTAGTATAGTATTGGCAAGCTGGGGTGGAATCCACAGGGAACGGTGAGAAGTCGCCTTTTAGTCTACAATCTAAAATTGGGGTTGTGAGTAAACAAGAAAAAGAAAGAAACTGTCGCGCAAGTACAACTGGCGCACGATCAGAAAGCAATTACGAAAGATGTTAATAAAAACAAGAGATGAGCTCGGTTTAGATTCTTCACTATGAATTTCCATGTTCATCATTGGTCGCTAAAGATACATGATATAATGTTCATGTAGGTTAAGGTTCGGTCAAAGCTTAATAACCTACACATACATTCCGGTCAAAGTCCGTATGATATTATTACTCAATCTAGTCTAGTCGACCACGAATCCGGTCAAGGTAGCTATCAACTATTCTAGTGTTACTCCCATCATTCACAGTCACGTACTTCTGATAGTTTAACTATAGATAATAGATTCTACAACTAAGTCTGCGGTGCAAGGCTTCGCTTAATTGTCTAACCTAATTATCATGCAATTGAGCTTGGAATAATAATACTAAACGTATCATGCAATTAAGAACAAAACCTCAGAACATGCCATTCATAGATCTGAATCCAAACCAAATTCAGTAAGTTAGCTAGACATACTGAATGTATAAATCTCAAGAATAAATATTAAACAACTAAAGTAACAAGCAAATCTGAATGACGCAATGTCTTGCTCGCGCGCACAGCTCTCACAGCTAGGTCTGAATTCCGCTCTGAGCCGCTCCTCTCTATTTTCGCATATTTGTGATTTCCTTGAACTCTGTATTTATACTATTGCCTCCTAGGGTTTCCACGAATAATTAGGCAAGAAAATCTCACTACTACAGATCAGATTTATAACAGCGCTTTTTTTTGCCCTTTAACAGCGCTTCTTGAAGCGCTGTTGAAACGAGTGCTGTTGTAAATCACCGATTTATAACAGCGCTTTTTAAAAAAAAGCGCTGTTGTTTATAGGCATTTTCAACAGCGCTTATTTATTATTAAGCGCTGTTAAAAATGTCTATAAACAACAGCGTTTTTTTAGAAAAGCGCTGTTATAAATCTCCGATTTATAACAGCACTCGTTTCAACAGCGCTTAAAAAAAGCGCTGTTATTTATTGTATTTTTTACAGCGCTTAAATTAAAAGCGCTGTTAAAAATAATTACTCACAATAATTATTATTTTTATTAATTAGAAAATTTAAATAATTCGAATATTAAATAATTCAAATTAAAGTGTTGTTAAATATTTCGCAATAAGATATTTATTATAATATTTTCGGGGATCAGAAAAAACAGTTTTTGAAATTTAATAATAATTAAACCCGCTATATATAAAAGGCAATCAATTTTATTTAAATCGTAATAGTACAATGAAATTGAAATCGATTTTAACTTTCGATTTTTTTTACTAAAACCCTAGCCTTCTCGTACTGAATTTGTCTCGGTGCTCGTCTTGAATTTGTCACATTCCCTTCGACATTATCACAAAATTCGACAAATCTGCAAGAAAATAATAGTGTTAAAATCATAGTGTTAATATAAAACGAAACAAAACATAAAAGAGTATCCTTACTCGAATCGGTGAAGAACACTAAAGCTCAACAAAAAGGTGTTTATCCTTACTCGAATCGGTGAAGAACTAAAATAACATGACACAAAAATTTCAATGCAAAGTTTGATATATATAGAAAGATTGTAGCGGGAAGTTTGGGCGCGTAATTAAAAATTCCGAAATTTTAAATATGGAATGTGGACTGTTAGATTATTTTAAGCAACGATTGGGATTAAAATCTGTGCGAAACTGAGCCGACCAATCACGTCATTTCTCTCTTTAACAGCGCTTAAAATATTTAAACGCTGTTAAAGAGTATTTTTTTAAAGTAAATCGAATTAAAAAAACTTTCAACAGCGCTTATCATGTGTTTAAGCGCTGTCGTATAATATTTACAACAGCGCTTAAACATAATAAGCGCTGTTGTAAACGTGTTGATATTTGTTTTGTTTTTTCTTTAGAATTTATTGATTTTAAAAAAACAAATTTAGTTGAAAATTTGATTTATGAAGCTAATAACTCATTTACTTCAAAAATGATTATTTACTTGCATTTTTATTGTGTTTTGATTAATGAAAAGTATAGTTGATCAAAAATGTACATTGTTCAACCTATTGCTTAGTAAAGAGACACATTACAAATTTTTAAATGACAAAGATCATTTCAAATGCTTATATATGTTGTCATGATATTTTAATAAATAGAATGTTACTTATTGAGTTTTTAAATTCTTAACTTAACAACACCTTCAAAATATATAACCTGAATTTTTAAACTTAAAAATACTAAAAATATGTCTTTTACAGCGCTTTTACAAGAAATAAGCGCTGTAATATATAATTTTTTTATTTTAAATTATTAAATATGAATTTACAGCGTTTATTTGAATTTAAACGCTGTTAAAAGTAATTATTTTATTATTATTTTGAATATATATTACAGCGTTTATTTTTTTAAACGCTGTTATAATTAGGGTTTGGATTTAGGGGTTAGGGTTCGGGGTTCAGGGATTAGAACCCTAATTACAACAGCGCTTTTTTGAATTAAACGCTGTTATAAATGAGTTTATTATTTGAAACGATGTTATAAACATGATACATTAGTCATAGTATATACACCTCGAAGCTCAATAGTTGCCAACATCAAAGACATTGTCAAAGAAATTTAAAACAATATGGTATCACCAATAACAAACAAAGTAACCACAATGTGAAGGTGCATGTCTCATTGTGAAGGTGCATGTCTCATTGTGAAGGTGCCCTAATATGTACGTCTCTTTATTTATTGTGAAGGTGCATGTCTCATTGTGAAGGTGCACTAATGCCACGTTTTGGCCTACTAAGATTAAAGCTAAAAATCTTACGTACCATTAAAATGCTATTTGATGCTTTGCGTGACAACATAACCCAAAAAAAAATTCGAAAATAATGGAAAAATACTAAAAAATCAAAATAAAATAGTAAACGACCGAATTTGCCCAAAAAACACCATACCTCACGAGCGAAGCTGGTGATTTCTGACGGGCTCGTCGTTCTCTTCGAAACGAGGTATTATGGGTCCAATTCTGACACCGGGAGCTCAAAAACTGCTAAAATGCACCTCTAACGTGCACCTTCTTAGGGGTAATTAGCTTTTGTTGTTCCAAACTCACCATCCTCTATTATGTATCAAGGGCTTTAATAAGTTAAGTTAAAAACCAGCCTATTATTATTTTTACTTAGTTTCAGAAAATTTAAATTAAATTTAAATAAAATTATTTAAGACAGCGCTTTTATGAAAAGGCGCTGCGGTAAACATTTGACAGCGCTTTTTATATAAGCGCTGTTTTAATTAGTATTTTTAACAGCGCTTTTTTGGAAAAGCGCTGTTAAATATATTACTTAAGACAGCGCCTAATAATATAAGCGCTGTTGTATATTTTGTACAGCGTTTTCTTAAGAAGCGCTGTGTTAAATACATTTATTACAGCGCTTTCTTTTTAAAGCGCTGTGAAAGATCTAATTTTTTTAACATCGCTTTATAACAAGCGCTGTTAAAAATATAATCTGTACTAGTGTCTGTTGGAAATCATCTCTATCTCTAAAAATCAGCTTGGAAATATCTTGATCTCCAAAAACCGAACTTAGAAATATTCTTTGCGCGTGATGACATCATCGCTCCGGACATTTCGCTGATTGCTGACGTCATCATTTTGCTCTGTTCTGCGCGACTAAGACTCGTGCGCCACAGTGCTCGCGCACTTGTTGGTCTTTTGGCTCTCGTCACTTTGTTGTCTTTTGTTCCGAGATTCAGCCTTCTTGTTGCACTTTTGTTCTAACTCTTCTAATCAACCTGAGATACAAAACTATACCAAAAGCGTAATCTTATACTAAATATGTTAGAATTATAAGCAGTGTAAAGGACCTAAAGTAGCAAGTGCTCTATCAATAATTAAAATGTTTTCCAAGTTGAGACACTTCTTTAAACGCATAAATCACCCGTTAACAACTATTGTGACTAATCATGTTGTGAAACTGTCAAAGCTTATCTCAAATAATCATTATTCACTAACTCATGTATTACTACCTTTAATATGACTACTTCAAATATTATGCTCATCAACCGACTCAAGTCCTCCATCATACAAGTTAATTTAAAATATTTACCGATCACTGTGTCTCCGTACGCTGCCTAGTCCACTTGTGGCTCACCAAGTGGTTTCTTCTTTCCAAATACTATATTAAAATATCTCCTGTCAACATCTGACTGATGAAATAACTACTCCAAAGAAACTGATGACTTACCCCTTTTGTTTCTTGATATTGACAGTACAAAAACTTGTATTCACTTGCCACTTCTTAATCACTCACATACGATCTCAACTTCAATTATATGGGAATGGGGAGTGTAATCGGGTGTTTTACTTTTGTCAATTCTATTAAGTTTTATTTCACATTTAAGAAAGACGGTTGAGGTTTAAACGTGGATGAGGCTTATCATACTGCCAACAGTAAATGACCAAGTCTCTACATGTATCTAACTGACCCTCCTGATGTTTAGTTTTATTTTGAACTTCTAAATTTGATTTAAATTAAACTTATATCTACTTTTATAAATAAGTTAAAGTAGATATAGCAGATCGATTGTAGAACCATATTCAGACTTTCAGTTCAGGAAACGTATATTCTTGAATTATTGCTTGTATTCCTTCATTGTAACCCTGCTTGTTTCATATCTTACTAAAATATTATAATTTCTTTCGAAATAATTAGCTTAACAAGATTCTAGTTTCGTTTTATTATTAAAGGAACTACTTGTTTATTTTATTTTACTGTAAAATTTAAATGAGATGTTGTGCGTTCTCTTTGTACGGGTACGCATGAAAGATGTGACGCCTTTTTGAAGTTTAGAATATTTGGGGTGTTACATTTTATGGTATCAGAGCAAAAAGTTTCGTTTACGGGTTAAAAAAAGAATTTTTATTGAATTTTTATTTTTAGATTTGGATGCGATATTCTTACGGAGGGGAGAAAGAAAATGGAGAATAACGACATGAATGATGTAAATACGCTATCGATTTTCTGGCGAAATGCTCAAATTAATGCACCTCCTTGTAGTCGCTTAATTGAGTTCATCAGCTTGCATCCATGAACTTTTACGGGGTCAACCGGTCTGTTAAAGGCTCATGTATGGAAGAAGCATATTGAGAAGATTCTTAAGAGTTTGAAATGTTGTAATGATGAAAAGGTCCGGTTTGCTACATTTAAGCGTGAGGGGATGACAGATTAATGATGGACTTTAAAGAAAGATTTATTGACTCGCAAACATGATGATGTGGTTACAATAGTTACTTGGAAATGCTTTATGATACATTTATCGTCATTATTTCTCAGAGAGCATTTGATTTCAAAAGGAAGAGTTGTTCCTCAAGCTTCAGTAAAATCAGAGGACTGTTGCAGAATACCCGAACCGAATTTGAGAATTTGGCCACTGTCTCTTGTTTCACCTATTATGGATAGAACATGAAGTATCATGGTTGGTCTTAAAGTGGAGATTAAGAAGGATGTAATGGTTTTTAAGCCGAGTTTGTATGCTGAGGTGCTTGAGAGAGAGCATAGATTGCAAGACTTACAAACTATTCTTGTCATGGATTGGTTGGCAATTCATTATGCTTCTTTTGATTGCCAAGAAAAGCGCATAACATTCTCTTTCATGGACAATCAGTCTGAAAATTATTTCATCTTTCGAGGCGCGTAGATTATTGAGAAGCAGATGTTAGACATTTTTAGCATCAGTGATTGATACATAGTGTGAGCCATCGCGAATGGAGGATGTTCCTATAGTTTGTGAATTTTCAGATGTTTTTCAGAAGATTTGTCATGCCTATCTCCGGAGAGAGAAATAGAATTTGCTATTGACACACTACTAGATGTGAAACGCATATTGAAGACTCCTTATCATGTGGCACTCGTGGAATTAAGAAGCTTCAAGTTCACCTTCAATAATAGTTTGATAAGGGTTTTATAAGACCTAGTCTTGCCTTGGAGAGCTCCAGTTCTTTTTGTAAAGAAAAAGGATGGCGCATGCGATTATGTATTTATTACCGAGAGCAGTGTTTTAAAACCCAAACCAACCCGATCAGTTAAACCACTTCAGCTGTAAATTGGTACGTAAGCCGAAGGTTGAAGCGAATTAATTAATAATTTTTGAATTCAAACATAGTGAAGATTCGAACCTAAGGTCTATACTTATACAACATACTTACTAACCAACTCACCTATAGAGTCTTGTTGCTTTATACAGGATATATTATACATATTTATAAATTTTATACATATATAATCAAATTAATTTCAAGCTTTATTTAAATATGTTATAATTCAAATATGCATCGACCGACGGTTCAACCCGGTTGAATCTTTGACCCTTTGACCCACTACCTTCACGGGGTTGACAAATGGGTAGGTTTTAAAATACTGACCGAGAGTTGAATAAGGTAACTATTCAAAACAAATATCCTCTTCATCGAATTGATGACTTGTTCGACCAACTTCAGGGAGTGGTGGTATTTTCAAAGATAGATACGTGTTCTGGTTATCATCAGTTGAAGATACAGGCTCGCATGTTTCCAAGTCTGCATTTAGAACAAGATATGGACATTATGAATTTTTAATCATGCATTTCGGACTCATCAATGCTCCGATTGCTTTCATGAACTTGATGAACCGAGTTTTTCGGGCTTACCTCGATTGAGCTTTCAAAAGGCATTGGAAACTCGATTGAGTTTTAGTATATCATTTCATCCTCAGACAAATGGACAATCTGAAAGGATGACTCAAATTTTAGAAGACATGTTGAGCGCATGTGTGCTACACCTCGGTGGAACGTGGGATGTGTGTCTTCCTCTAATAGAGTTCTCCTACAAAAACAGTTATCGATCTAGTAGTCAGACGCCTCTCTGAAGCTTTATATAGGAGGAAGTGCATTTCTCCTATTTGTTGGGATGATGTGGCGAAAGGCAGTTGTTGGGTCCTGAAATTATTAAAGACACTGTGGATAAAATTAAGCTGATACAAGATAGATTACGCATCCCTCAAAGTAGAAACAAAAGCTACACAGATACTCGAACGAGGGATCTTGAATTCCAGATTAGAGACCATGTTTTCTTGAAGGTTAGTGCTACTAAATGAACATCAAGATTTGGAATGCGTGGAAAGCTAAGTCCTCGCTATATTGGACCTTTTGAGATTAGGAAAGAATAGGCATGATAGCTTATAGACTTGCACTACCTCCAGTGTTAGAAGATGTCCATAATGTGTTTCATATATCTATGCTTCGTAAGTGTATTTCAAGTAATGATCAAATGGTGAAGTTGGAGCCATTGAAACTTGATGAACGAGACTTATCATGTGTGAAGCATTCAATAATAATTGTTGATAAAAAAGGCAAGAATTGAGGCGTCGAGTGATACCCTATGTGAAAGTACAATGGAGTAATCATTCAGAAAGGGAAGCTATGTGGGAGCTGGAGGAGAAAGTCAAGATAAAGTATCCCTAACTTTTCGAACCACAAGTTATGTCGAGTTAAGAGGACTAAACTCCAAATTGAGGAGGGAAGGCTGTAATAACTACGAAAAATACAAAGAACTAGAAATGAATAACATGATAAGGATGGCAATTTAATACAGAAGCAAAGGGTTGTGAGGGGAGAGAGTGAGTCATATGGGTGCCTTATTTCTATTCCTAATTGAATCATTTTCCTCTTCTTAGAAGTTGAAAAATATGTCCTCTCAAGATGCTTCTCTCCATATCCTCTTTCTCTAATGAAAACTCTCTCTCGGAGCCGCCTTTGATAATCCTTGTGTGGGGTGAGGAGGACACCTCTCCTCTCGGGGAGGAGGTATGTCTTCCTCCGCCCGTGGTAGTGTAGGTTTCCCTTTCGTTTCGGTTTGTCTTTCCCTTCAATAATGGAGCCTTTGCCTCCTTCTTTCCCTAGCATTTTTGCTAGCTTCCTCTAGCCTTGTGCTAGCTTTTCGTCAAGCCCTGGCGCTTGTTTTTTGGTCCCCTATTTGGGGTTTGCTGTGCGGCTTTGTGGGTGGCGGTCTGAGGGGAGATCTGTCGTTGTTTTCCGGGTGCTTGGCCACGGTTGACTGACGGTACTTGAGGGCGTCCCCAAGGCTTGGTCTTCAATCCAAGTCTCAGTGCTGTCACCGGCGGACAAGGGTCGGAAGGGACGCGGCTTGATCGTGGTTGCTGGAGGGAGGTCGGATGGACCTCGAGTGGCTAGATCGACTAGGTCTAGGCGGCTGGTCTGGGCGGCTGGTCTCGGCGGTTGTGATGCATTGCCTATTGCGACAGGATGTGCGGGATGTGTGGCGGTGGGACGAGCGGCTTATGGGATTCGAACGACAGGATGAGCGGCGGGATGTGCGGCGGGATGAGTGGCAGCGGGACGAGCTTCGACCGGCGGGATGAGCTTGCGGGTGGCGGGATGAACGGCGGAGAAGCTTCGATCGTGCTTAGAATTGTTCCCAAAAATCTTTTTCGAGTCTCCTTCGAATGAATGATGAAGATTTTGTTTCTGGGCTTGATTTCTTGTCCGAAACTTCCTTTGTGACCCAGCAACTAATTCTCTTTATTAAATTGTCCAAAATAGTAAATTATAATCAATTTACTATTAATTCAAAATAATTATTTCTTTCTTTTTTCTGCCCAATTAAATTTTTAGGGCCTACATTAGGAACATAACTATTGGACATTATATTTTGTGACATGTAAAAGAAGATTTTTTGAAGCATGATTGGTTACTTTGTACAATCAGACATTTTTGTACAGAAATAACTTGGTTTTATTATTCAACATGTGATTTCCAACTCGATGGGAGTAACTTGAATTCACAATTTAGTCAGCGAAATTGCCAGGGCAACAATTTTCATGACCAGAATCTTGCAAATTTTAGTTTACATTTAATAATTGAAGTGGACAGTGTTGACTACCAATTCCTACTCAATCACAGCCCAAGGGTGAAAACTAAGGAACAAACAAAATCACAACTCTTGATCAAGATTCTGTTTTCCTGAACAATCCATCATTATCCCAATACATCCTGCAGTACAAGAACACATGATGTTGAAATTGAAACACAAATTGTGTTTTGTATTGTCTCCAAAATATCATGGTACTATTGTTTTAGCACTTGGAACTAATCCTGGTCGTGCTTTTTCTAGTCTCCTTTGGATTGCACACGCTTTCAGCATAGAATGTATAAATGCTTTAAGCATCGAATATATGTACTAACGAATAATTTCTGATGTTATGGCATGAAAATGTTTCTAGATGTATGGGTTTAGGTGCCTTCGCGTAGTTTCCTGGTGCTCTCTTTTGATGGCCGGTTCTTGGGTTGTCATTCCTTTAGCATTTGAGCCATTAATTTCAGCATAAATTTTAAAGGATATCTCATTTCATGCATAAAAGTTGAAAACGATGCCATCTGCTTTGCTGTCATGTGAATGCTAAAGCACGTCTTCTCCTCCTCTACTGTATTTATATAGCTTTCCATCATCAAACCATCTAATCCTATCACTTATTCATACATATGGTTAGCTACAAATCAGCAAAAGTCCCCAATGGGGAAGCTTCCCCGTCTCAAATTACGGTAATACGACAGTTTCATATTTTCCGCAGGCGCATTTCGATGTACCTTCAGTCCATTTCTTTTTTGAAATTTTTATGTTAGTTGATTTCTGATCAAAAGCTTAAATTCTAAACAGGTGGAGAAATATCAACATCTTTGTCGAAAATCGAGGCTGAGCAAGTATATTGAGATCATCTCTAGTCTTATACAAAAGTTCATCATGTATGTTCTCGCCGCAGGGCCTATTCCTCAACACATTGCTTTCATCATGGATGGAAACAGAAGGTATGAAAAGAAGCACAATTTGGCGGTAGGAGGCGGTCACAGCGATGGATTTTTAGCACTAATGTCATTGCTCAAGCATTGTTATCTGTCAGGAGTGAAATATGTGACAGTTTATGCATTTAGCATTGACAACTTTAAAAGACCTGCTGCTGAAGTGAATCTGTTGATGAATTTGATGATAGACAAGATTGAGGATCTACTCAGAGAGGAAAACATCGTTGCTCAGTACGGTATCAGAATATATTTCATAGGAAATTTGATGCTTTTGGAGGACTCAGCGAGGCAGGCTGCGGAGAGGGCAATGAGGGTCACAGCGGAGAATAATAATGCAACGCTACTTATATGTGTTGCGTATACATCTACGGATGAAATCAGGCACGCTGTGGAGGAATCTTGTAAAAGTCGAATAATTGGAAATGAGTCCATGGTGCAGCTATCAGGTATTGAAAAGCAAATTTATATGTCAGTAGCACCTGATCCTGATATAGTGGTTCGAAGCTCTGGTGAATCTCGTTTAAGTAATTTCCTGCTGTGGCAAACTGCTTATACCTTTTTACACGCACCACGCGCATTGTGGCCGGAGATGGGGTTTAAGGACTTGTGCTGGTCCATATTGAATTTCCAACGCAGGTACTCTTACCTTGAAAAGAAACAAAAACAATCATAACTTTTAAGCTAGCAGTCCTCTTCTCAAGGGTAAAACCGAGGCTAGTTCGAGGGAAAGTCATATTTGCTGGCCAGAAGAACTTTTCAGATGCGCAAATAGTGTAATAAGGCAGCAGGTGCATTGGATTCATATGCCATTTGCTTTCTGCATAATCTAGCAGTTTCAGAATATATTCCTACTTTGGTCCTCTACTTTCTAACCATGTTGTGTAATGAATTCATTACTTAATACTTATTGCACCAGTAAAACTAACTTCAAACAAAAGTATCTTTTGGTGTAATGAATTCATTAATACTTAATATATACTCAAACCCAAAAAATCTGCATAACACTAGAGCTTTTTTGGATCAAACTCAAACACAACCCTGTTTATACTTAGTTAATCCTTGATGAGACTGGATAAGATCATAAGATGGGAGAATAAGGGACTGTTCAATTTATCAATACTCAATTAACTATTGGGTAAAATTCAAGAAAACTATCCGAATAAAATCAACTCTATAATATGTATTGCGTCTTAGCATTCCCATCACATGTTAATGTTTCGTTTCAAGAAACGTTAAACGCATGATTACATGATTGTTTTTTAATATTTGTATTCATGCTAAATTTTATAAAATATCTTTTATAACTCTCATAATTATGGAAACCACCTATATGGCACTCATAATTAAACGAGTCAAATTTAAATAAATTGGTACAAACACTTCGTTTAATATGTGATTGACTCGATTAAATTTTAATAATTTATATTCGATATATATGATTTATTAGTCACACGGCAATAGAAACGTTAAGTTTTTGTGAGATGGAAGCCGTAAATTTGAATCATTGATTTTGATAATCTGGCGGTTGAGATAAAGTTAGCTTTTAATAAATTGGCGATTGGATTTTCAAAAAAGCTTAGCGAATTTGACGGGTTCATTTAAAAATTAAATCACATCCTTTGGATTGTTAGTAAACGATCGACATTTTGTCTCGTGATCCTACCTTTATTTACATGTGCTCCTTGAACTTTACTCAAGACCCAAATTATATTTTTAGCAATACCAAATAAGAATTTTTTTTAGAAATGCCCTCTTCTGGAAATCGGATTTCTCAAATGCCCCATCTTTTTAAATTATTTCTGAAATGCCCTACTTTAAATGATTTTAGCAAAATTGGACTTCTGTAAAAATAATAATTACGGGTTTGTTAAAACCGAATTGTCAATACGAAAGTACGGTCTCATAAAAACCGGACTGGTTACAAACAAACTAAATCAAACACTCACCCTATATGGATATTTAAGTAAATACTCGTGAACCCTCTTGATATATTGACCACCGTTAGACAGGAGGTCAATTTGGTCTCCGTCTCTCGTCATCAGCCCTAACGGGTCGATCCATCTATGATGTCCAATAATGTCGATCTGCTCAGTTTCCGCAGCTGCTGATTTTAACCTGATTATCTCCTTCCAAGTTTGATTTAACCTGTCTGCTTACGTTTATCTATTGTGCTTGTTGGTCTCTTCTTCATTTTCATATCAATTCCCGGCATTCTTCATACCTACCCAAGAATTCTCACGCTCATTTCATAATTAGCATAATGTTTGCAGAATGCCATTTTAATTTTATCATCTCTGACAGTTTGGTCCACAATGATCTTGATTGCATTTGCAACCTTGGCTTATGCTACCAGTGTATTTTTTGTTGTCTCTTGTTTCAGTCTTTGCAAACATGTTCTTTAGTTTTTATTATTATATCAACTGTTCTTTGCTTCTGTGTTATTATTCCTGCGAATATGAGACGTGCAAAAATATGATATTTTTCTCTAGATAAAAATAAAAAATTATTTTATTTTATTCCAGCAAAAATGATAGGCAAAAATAATGTGAAAATAGAACTGATTTTTCTAAAATCTATAGAGAAGCTAGTTTCTGAATATCATATGGGGAAGCGTCAGATGGGTCCTTAGCAGTGTAGTATCTGGCTGCCACAGCTTGGTTGACAGCCTCTGTAGGGTGAATGTTGTCGAAAAACAATGCTTTTGATCTGTCAGGACAGATAGCAGAATCTCCGCTCTTACATGTAACTTGGCTAACCGTGTCGATATTTTGGCAGCAAGATGTAATTGCTGTAAGTGGCACTGAAGGGAAATTCATGACAGAAATTTGTAAGTACAAAGATAAAATATTTTAAATGTGACATTCGCAAGATGTTCTGTATTGCATTTAAATGTTAATACCTGCAGGTCCTCCAGAGGAGATTCCAACTGTGTTCAAAAAAGTGAGTTTGGCCTCTGGCAGATCTTTAGCAAGAGTGTCCACTGATGCCTTGAGCTCGGCATTGAACAGATCAACAGCATCATTCAACTTGGTAGCGTTCACTAGACCAGGCCATTGAAGGATGAACTCGTAAGGACTGAATCCAATGTGTCCAACTCCAACAAAGGCAATCTTTCTCGCTCCCAGGTCGTATAAAGCCTAAATCACAAAGACAAAATAGTTAATTACATTGTTTAATTTGATAACTCAATGTTAAAATATGTACGTGAGAGTATGAAGCTGACTTTAACAATGCGGTTCTGCTCAGCTACGAGCAATTTGGCAAAGGCAGAGGGGTCGTATTTCGCACTAGAGTCATAAGATTGCGGCATGAAGTAGTTGTTGACATAATCGTTGCTTCCAATTCCAATAGTGTAAATGCATTTGTTGAGAAGGCTTGCTACATCTGCCTTGGTAGTTTTCAAGATGCCAGGAAGTTGGTTAACAATACTTTGGTGCGCGTAGAGTTGCATTTGGAGGAATATTCTTTCACCCTGTCAATACAAAGTTTACATCAAAGTCTTAGTCTCAACGTGTGAGATTCAAAAAGGGTCACAGTGCTTAAAGGAGGAGTAAATATGTACATTAGTTTTGCCAGTTTCGTTGAGGATCCCAGCTGCACCCGATGCGTAGTTGACACCAATGAAGTTTCCAACAGACGCTTGGGCTATCGGTGGGAGGAAGCTAGTGAAACCAAGCGACTGAGCTGCAATCATGTATGCCAAGAAAATCCAAAACGTCAACATGCACGCATGATGATACACGTGAAAGTAAAGAGAAGGAAAATAATAATGTACCTATGAAGTCGACGTATGTTCGGCCATTGGTAAACCTCCCGGTAGGATTAGCACCACCAGGGAAGTCAACACCATAAGGTGCATAATTGGCCTTGGCAATGGTTTTAAGGTTGTTATTGTTTCCAGGGTCAGCTAGAGAGTCTCCAAAAACAAAGTAACAAGGGACTTGAGGTGCAGCAAGTGCAACACGTGACACAGACAAGCACAAGAGAACAATCGCGAGAACATTCATTGCCATGTCGGAGAAAGGTTTGTTTTGCGAATGGTCAATTTAGAGTGGGTAAACGAGTCTTATATATGTCTGACTGCTTTCCTAATTTGCAAGCGCAAATATTTTATTTCCAAAGTAAAAATTTACTTATTTCTAGTAGAATTTCATGAGATACGAATGACTAAAACTGCCTCTTAATGTTCGATTTTAGGGAATGATACTTAGTGACTTTAAAGGCAAGCGAATGTAATATATTTTGTTTTCATTAATAATTTATTCTTATATTTAGTGTTTAATTTATTCATTTAATTAATTTCCCCTTTTGAGCTTATCTTTTTCATTTAAACACACAAGCATCACCGTTTTTAAATGCTTAATCTTTCTTTCCTGTATTTGAATCATAGCACTTGGTAACATTATAGAATTAATTAACTTAATTTTATTGATTGAAAATGGAGATTTTACAAGGATAGTAGTGTAACGATCAACCTAACCAAACAACATGGAGTTGAGACGGCTTTCTGAATGTCAAATGGATGCTTAAAGTTCATTGGTCGAAACATATATTTTTCGTTGGCTTGCTAGTAGAGCACTCCCCATTATGGTTTTGTTACCATTTGGTCCAAAATGAGTCACCCAACTCACTTTTTCTCTCCCAAGCTCATAAGTGAGTCGGGCAAACTTGCATGAGCCTTAAAACCCTTTTAGACTCCAAAAATCTGAACTTGGTGTAAACTACAAAGTTGTAGATAATTGAGTGAACTTTGGAACAAGCTATCAGACACGCCAATAGGAGATATGCGTTGTATTTTATGAGCTTTCAAAGGGAAAAATATATGTCTGCCTCCATAAGCTGCGCAGTGGCGGAGCTAGGAAAAAAGTTATCGGGGTCAAATGGGAAATGGTTCAAAGAGATGCATATTATTGTAGGATCGTAAAACAACATATCGACCGTTGATTTCTATTATTCAACGGTTGATATTAATAACCGTCAATCGTGTTTTTTGCTAATTCAATTGTAAATTAATTAATAACTATTTTTGATCTCAAAAGTTAGAATTAACAAATCAACGATTGAGTGTCAAGTCTCAACGTCTCACAAAAAATAATTATCCTCCTAAAATTTCTTCCGGATTGAATGATATGTATGTAGGGGAAGTATCATGTGGAACCCCCTCTTTCCATGGATCCATGGATCCCCCTTCATCACCGTTGATTGCATTTTTTGTGTGCACCAGATTGTGACACGTGTTTGCATTTTTGAAATGCACATGTGAGTTGCACATGACAAATGCACACGTGAGTTGCACATGCTCATTAATGTGATGGCACAATCTGGTGCGTCCAAAATGCAAACAGTAAATGCAATCAACGAATACAAAGAGGGATCCATGGATTCATGAAAAGGTGAGGGTTCCACATGATACTTTCCCCCTATGTATGTATAGTTGAGAAACTAAAATAAGGATTATTATAAGTACAACATTTAAAAGTGAAATAAAAGTTTAGTTACAGAACTTATTATTTAGGGCCATATGAAAAAATTTAATGAAAAAAAACTTTTTAAAATTGTTAGAGATTGTTGGCAATAAAAAATTAGAATAAACATAATAAAATACCGTCCAATACACAAGTTCATCTTACCACAAATACAATTAACTAATTGAATAGCAATTAATGTAAATTTACAATATTAGATAAATCAACATCTTTATTACGTTATTTAGCCTTATGATTGTCATTTGCTATATTTACATAACTAATATTTTCCATGTTGTGTTTCTGTCTTTTGATAAATTAATGGGGTCAAAATAAATAATTAACCGGGGTCAAAGCTTGTTTAATTAAGAATTATGCATGTTTAAATCAAATTTTAATGGGGTCAATTGACCCCTATGCCCATAACATAGCTCCGCCTCTGAAGCTGCGCCACTTTCGAATTTTTGCCAGTTTTCGCGCGTTTTTGGCCGCAATTGATCCAAACTGTCTCCAAAAAATTACACATCATTTGATATGAGTTATGAATATGAAATGAATGAAGAAAGTATCAAACAATATCATAATATAGCGGAACAAACAAGAACTTAAGGTGAAACACATAGAATTGTATAATATATTTGTCTATACATCATAAAGCTAAATCTTATGAAGTGCACAAGATTGAGAATATATTTGTCTATATATTTTTATATTATATTTTTCTATATATTTCTCCATATATATTTTCTATTTATAGATGGGGAATATGTAACTTGACAAGCCGAAAATTTTATTTGACTCCTAATAATCATAAGTAAAATATATTTTCCACAAGAATTTCTAGAAGAAAACTTGATTTAAGACCACAAAGCAGTTTGGAAATTATGTGGTTTTGACTCTCAATTCATCATCAAATATCTTGAGCTGATTAATTTGAAGCTTGATATTATGACTGTTAGTTTGATGAATTAAAATTTCTAACTTTAGAAGAAGAGAAAAAAGAGAATTAAGAAGGATACGAAATAACCCGGAATAAGTGGAAATAGTTATTGTGTTTGGCACTGATAATTTTTAAGGTATTATTATGCTTATTTGACGTTCGAGCAATGCCGAACTTTGATACACTTCAAAAACTATAAACTTGATGCTAAGAAGCAAACAAATTTTTTTCCAAGAGTTTCAGGTTTGCAGGAATGTGATATAGTGGCACAGTACATTGCTTCTCATATGCCATACAATTTTCAGGTTTACGAGGTAGTTTATTTTGATTTGCACTCTTGTTATTCAATCCATATTTTACACCGGATCATTGTGAAACATTGTTTGGTTTTAATTTGTGAAACAGCTTTTTGATAGATATTTGTCAAATTATTAAAGTATGTGTAAAATTATCAACTTGTCATTTTTGATTATTTGAAAGAATTAATAATAATAGTAGTAGGGGTTGATTTCTAGAGAAATAATAAGTATTTGTGAGAAGGGAGAAATTAATCTTAACCGTGAATCTGGATTAATCTAGCGTTTGACATTAAATTGATTTTTCATTTTAATTCAAATGAATTAACAAAAATACAAGGCAGTTAAAGATTGACGGCTATCGATAATAACCGTTGGATTGATAGAATTTAACAGTCGAAATAATGTTCTTCCGTTCTTATAAAATATGTGTTGTTCTCAAACCATTTCCATAATAGTGGTATTTATGGTTAGGGGTTAGGTTCGAGAGGGACGATAAATTTTAGTAAGACAGAAGGACATAATCTCAACCGTTGATTTGATTAATCCGACGGTTGAGATTAAGTTGGTTTTTAATTAAATTGGACGGTTGGATTTGCAAAAACACGGGCGGTTGGATTTGACGGTTATTTTTGGATTAAATCTCTTCCGTTGGATTATTAGTAATCAACGATCAAGATTGTGTCTCACCGTCTCACAAATACTTATACGTCCTTCTCAAACTTTCCCCTTATGGTTAGTATCAGATAGATATCGCTAGCCTCACCTAAGGAATGTGTGTTTTTTATGTTCGATTCTTACATTAATATATATAACAGAAGAAAACATCAAATTCTATCTTATAAAATCATAGAAATGATTTCAACTATCGATGATATTTAAAATAAAAAACTAAACTCGTATTAATCAAGAGCGGACAAGCATCGAATATCAAGAGTTCAGATCCGCAGTCAATTACAACAAATTAAAAACGATGTAATTTTGTTTAAATGGTAATAAACTACGTTGTTTCACTAAAACTCAAATTTAAAAATAATGAACCCATAAATTACGTAGATTAAAATCTAAACTACGTAGATTAAAATTTAAACTACGTAGATTTAAACCTAAACTACGTAGATTTAAACCTAAACCATATTTTTGGATCCGCCGCATAGTGTTGTACTCAGATTCTCATTCCTGATTCTGGAATTAGATCCAGTGCAGCTAAAGCTATTTGCTGCGAGTCAAAACTACGTAGTTTTGGTAAAGGGTTCACTCAAAACGACATAGGATTATAGTAAAAAACATCAAAACGACGTCGTTTTGGCCCTCGCAGCAAAT